>CAJQUW010011246.1:0-30527 GCA_907163375.1 Prostheceraeus crozeri | reverse complement strand
ATATCATAGCGTCACCGTCATAAGCATATTGCCTATCTCATTTTGTTCAATTTTTCAGGAGACACAAATAACTGTCTCAAACAAATTAGCTAGATAATGAATGAAGTTAGGCTTGTGTTATCAATCAAATACATACTAAGACTACTTTTCATAATAATTACATTGTAAACAATTTGGTTTGCTACTGTAAATATAAACAAAATTGAGATAGGCAATATGCATGTTTGCTCCTAATGAGATAGGCAATATGCATATTATTAAGAATTTGGTTTTTGCCCAAATTTATGTTTGTAATGATCTTCGGTATTTATCTAAAGTAGTTCAGCCTTATCGGGGGGATATTATATGCATAGAAAATTGTCGTAATTATTACATGTAGTGACTACAGGCGCTTTGAAATAGCATGTAGACGTACCTTTACATGAATAAGTAGGCGCATCCGTTATCGGTTTTAGGATTTATCTGCAACATTGTATAGGATGCGTATGTAAGCTATATGAAAGAGTGATAAATATTTTAAGCTAGCATGCTAACATTCTTGAATCCGTACATGTGCATGGACATGAACAAGGAAGTAAAAACATTTGCATTTATGAACTAGTCATGTATTGCTTCACAAAGTCTTGTAAGAAACTTTCAGGTGAACTTATTTGTGTAAAATATTGTCATAATATTGATGCACGTCTTTCGGTAGAACTTTTTTCATGAATTGCAGATCGTCAAACTTCTTCTTAGTAATAGGGATTTCTTCGTGAAAAGCTTGTATCCATTCATAATCGTCATTTTTCCTCAGCCTACATGGTAAATCTGTCCATTCGTTCTCGAATGCCAGGTTGAACTTGATGGCTTCATTTGGAAAATACTTAAGTCCTCTCAGGTCATGTACAGTCCTGTCGCCAGCTTTCTTTCCTGGGCGAATGGAGTTAACATGACGATCGGACAATCTTTTGAAATCTGTATACGACAGCATTTTTACATCAAAAGGAGAAGGGTTTCGCCTAGCAGATTTCATGAGAGCAACATAGTCTCTTGGAACAAAAACGTCAGTGCACAAATTTCTTTCTATTTTCGAGTGAATGCTATCGCATTCCATTTGTGTATGGCCTTGCATCAAATATTTTTGAGTTATAGTGACTCCAGTTTCCGTAGCAAGACTGCAGTAAGCATTAGCCAATACAACATTTTTATTTTGATAACCACAGTTATCGCTTCAAACGATGACATGTCTTACATTTGGATGGCATCTAATGTGCTCTCTGAAGTGTTCTACCTGTATTGAAGCAAACACATCGCTAGATAAATCACCCTGCGTCTCATCCCATACATAGCAGAAGTCTAGCTGAGTGCTCATGTTATAAAATGTCAAATTGTGAACTTGCAATCTGCAGCGGTAGTACATAGCACTAGCTTTCGTTTCGGGACAAAGGAGGACTTTTTGAGTATCTATTGTCCACACCGAGACCTCGTCTGAATTCGCGAGAGATTTATCTATTTCCTTTGCATTTCTAGCTTTTTTGGCGTTATTCACGTGTGTTTCATACTTTTCACGGTCAACTGAACCCACTTTGAATCCTATACAAATGTCACACTGATCCTTTTTTGGTATAAAAACCGCGAATTTCATTTCTGTGAACATGTATTTAAAGTAAGTTAATGAAGCTGTCCGTACGTTGGCTAGTGTCGAGCTTTCTTTGTATTCATCATAAATGTCCTGTAACTTCGTTCCAGGATAAAGAAACTTCTTATCTCTGTAAGTATCAGAGCTTCTACAGTAATGCGAGTCAATCGTAGGAAGATTTTGCAAAAAGTCAATCAAAAATTGTTTTTCCTGCTCGTCAAATGGTTTTGTCGGTCCTGACTTAGGAGAGAATTCTTGTCGATTATTTTTCGCAATGTGGCTGCTAATCCAGCTTCCAACAGTTCGTGGAGATACTCCAAAATTGAAACAGAACAGAGACTTGCAGACACAAACTCTCTTTCCATTTGACGGCATAGCGAGAAAAAACCTGAAAGAATTCTTTCGTCTCGACTCACTTGTAGAAGAGGTGGTATGCTGTTGTGTATCAAATCTTTCAACGTGATCCCTAATGAACGTAAGTCTCTCATCCCAAGAGGACATGGACCAAAATGAAGCAAAAATATTTTGCATTTCCTCAGCAGTAACTGAATTACAATCTCTCTTGTCTGTTTTTACACAGTAGCCAGATTTACAGGGCAATCCCACTCCACGACTACTAACTGGTGTTCCTGATCTGTTAGTGTACTCAATCCCCTTTAGTCTCTTTGCTTTGGCTTGATTTATTTTCCAATTTTCGGGACTAGAGCGCTTGTGACGATACTTGCTACTGAATTTTAATTTAATCTGCACATTTGTATTACTATTCATCAAAGGAATGTTTTTTCTTCTTTATTATTGTCAGTTTCCCATTCACATTCTTCAAGTGCGCGTTCTTCCGTGTTGACAGCATGAGGGTCCATCGGGGTTGACTCGTTTGAAGTAAGGGTGGATATTTCCACATCCTCCTCAATATCCGAACCTGAAAAAATATCTTAGTGCACTGATTCGATAGACCTAATTCACAATGATTGCATAATACTGTATTATTATGATGTATATATATATTATTAATACATCATAGTTTAAACAATCTAACATTTAGTGCCATATTCCATACCCATGAAAGCAGTTCAAAATTCATACAACACTATTTTGACATATTGAGCGGTTTCAGAATCACATATAGGATCAAATTTGCTTTAGATGTTTGTAATTATATTAAGTGACATAAGGTAACATAAATTCAGACAACATAAAAAAAGTGAAAACGAAATTTTACTAATGATCTATACTCTAAACGATAATGTTTCTCAGCAATATGGTCATTATTATAATTTTCTTTCAAGGAGACAGGTAGAAATTAAACTAGTCTATCTGTGCTTGTCCACGTACATCACATTTAGTAATGCCAAGAATTCAATTGTGTGGCAAATGTTGTACAAACCCACTCACTGTCATCCTACTATGAAGAAAAAGGCAATATATTTTTGCCAAACAATGGCGAGGCTAGACAAATTCATCTTTTTCAAATCATTGTCTGAAATGACTGATTAATGAACACTCATTTTGTCTCCAACAGTTTAGGATAGGCGAAAGTCTAAAGCCTACGGATCATGATATTCAATCATGGTAAATCGAAACTACAAAAATATTGTAAAGTAGTCTATTTGCATTTTTATTTTAATATAAACTATCCGTAGACACATTAACATCACTCAACTTACCCTGCGTTATTAGTTCCGCCGCCTGTTCAATTCTGTACTTGGCCTTTCTTCTCGGCATTTCACTCGCGCAGCAGCACCGCAATGTATCAAAACTCGTGAAGAAATGAATGATTCCGTTAATCATGGGGACAGCGATATCATTGCCAAGCTACGATAGATATCTGTATCCGTGTGACTCATCAGATCAAAGCTGTTCAATCTTGGAGCAGAGACTGTAGTCACGTGCGTATCTCAAGTTGCGAGATAGGCAATATGCTTATGACGAGATACATCAAGTTGTGAGATAGGCAATATGCATTTTCAGTTTTTCTGAAAAAACTGCTCGTGACTTTCTGCTTAATATTGGATAACGGTTGCGGGTCAGGTAGCTCATTATGATTCACCTACAATTTACATATTGCCTATCTCTGAGATAGGCAATATGCTTATGATGGTGACGATAGGGAGTATAAAAAAGTAAATTTGAAAAATGTCTGTCGAGCCCTTTTCTTTCAGCAGCTTTTTTGCACTTTTTTGCTTTTCCACATAATTGTTCTAATAGGCCTACATTTTCCTTGAAGTAATGTGCCCACTCTACAAACTAAATGCAGATTGCTTCACATGTCCTAGGAAATACTTAAAATGCAAATTGAAAATAATCTGTCGAACCCTTTTCTTTCAGCAGCTGGTTTCCACTTTTTCGCTTTTTTGCATAATTGTCATAGCACACTTTCCTCGAAATTATATGACCTTGTCCATATCTCTGACAAAACTCTAAATAGTTGCTGAAATGCATACAGTTGCTTATATGATTATAGAGATCAGATAAATGTATTTTTATCTGGTAAGCTATACTGATGATATTGAAGCTGTTTTACTCTTTTTGCATGCATGCCTAATCAATTCTGTAGGCCAATTAATGCTTGCATCGTATCTACTCTATGAAAAAACAATTGGAAGTTTGGATGAAAACACTAATTTGATGATAGCATTCTAACACCTTTTCCATTTTGAAACTTTTAATTTGCGTTGTTTTATGCCTCGTATTTCATCGACAAAACTGAATGCTAGAACCCTATAAGAATAGTAGTCACTGTGTTGTGCTGCTAAAAGCTAATGAATGGCTTATATTTCCATGATAATCGCTCACCCTTGAAAAAACGCGGTTGAAAAAAATTCTCCTAATATTAACATGTCTATATAGCAATAATAACAAGATTATGACCAAATATAGCGAATAATCAAAATTAGAATGACAGTAAGCCGATTTGCTCATATGAACTACCGCATACATATAGGACAATCACTTCAAGAATAAAGAAAAGCAGTCAAATATGATGACTGTTGTAAGTGCACACAGCTTTTAAGAGCTTTTTATGGTATTCTGAATTGTCCATCGAAGATAATTTGAAATTTTCCCACGTCATGGAGAAACTGTGATGAATAGCTTCACTTGCCTACTCGCTGAAAAGACCTAATCCAAGCATTTGCGAAGTACAAAAATCTTCAATATGATTTTTTCGGCATTTATCACGAAACTAATTAGCGGAGATCATAGCAATCGAACAATGAATCCTAATGTCAAATATGGTTCCCTTCATTGTAAGATCATCAATAACTAGCTACATATTTGATATTTCAGCAACTATTTATGTCAGAGATATGGACAAGGTCATACAATTTCGAGGAAAGCGTGCTATGACAATTATGCAAAAAGCGAAAAAGTGGAAACCAGCTGCTGAAAGAAAAGGGCTCGACAGATTATTTTCAATTTGCATTTTAAGTATTTCCTAGGACATGTGAAGCAATCTGCATTTGGTTTGTAGAGTGGGCACATTACTTCAAGGAAAATGTATTAGAACAATTATGTGGAAAAGCAAAAAAGTGCAAAAAAGCTGCTGAAAGAAAAGGGCTCGACAGACATTTTTCAAATTTACTTTTTTATACTCCCTATGATATATTAAGCAATCTCCATTTAGTTTCTAGAGTGGGCACATAATTTCAAGGAAAGTCTATTATAACATGAAAGCAAAAAAAGCAAAAAAGTGTAAAAAAGCTGCAGAAAGAAAAGGGCTCGATAGATTTTTTTCAAATTTGTGTTTTTACACTTCCTACGACATGTGGAACAACCTCCATTTGGTTTCCAGAGTGGGCATGAAACTTGAGGTATAACCCCTAAAAAACACACCGTGGCTTAGCGGTTCATCCGTGGTTCACGCGGCAACGCATACAACTGTATGCGATACGCAAACTACAAACGCTCGCCCGTGAGTATTCATAAAAATTCCCCATGCTTTAACAGCATCAGATCAAGTGATTTCTGACTCTTAGAGCAACGCGCTTGTACGCGCGTAGAAGAATAGAGTGTCTTTAACCACGGATGTCTGGGGTGTTCTGTTATTACGCGTGGCATGTCACTTACTGTTGCTTGTAATCTTGTACGTGCATGTACGACAATAAATCACGATGATTGACCTTTGCACCGAATATCGTATAAGAATTGCGCACATGATGGGTGTGGTATGAAAGAAAAGGCGATTCATGCAACGTTTGTTATTTTGTGATAAGTGCAAAATCCAATAAAAGTAAATGAAAATAAAGTGATGATTCATGACTTTTCAGGTTATGTAAAAGAAACCTTGTTTAACTATCAATGCGCAGCCGATACTGTCATGGTCCATTTTTATTTCTTATCTTGATGAATCAATCTTGCATAGGTTACGACAAAAACGTTGATAAATATCATTTAATGAGTCAAAATCTACAAAGTCCATATAGCCTCAAATAAGTGCCAATTACCCCATGGTATAGGGCTATATGGGTATTTTGATACTTTTACAGCATCGCTTCTAATTTTTTTCTAATGAATCCTAGAACCGCCATATTTTCACTGAAAGTTGTCTCTTCTTGCCCTGTGAGTTGCCCCGGGACGACAAGAATTACTTTTGTGAAAAATAAGTAGGAAAAGCCCTTAGGGTGCCCATTAGTCCCGCCTCCCCTACATTTGTCTTGGGACTTCCTACAAAATTCAAATTGTCAAATGTGGTGAGTATTGATGCACTATTTCAATTTAGTTCAACACGCAGGTATCCTGGCGTAGGCCTGGCATGAGATACGAAAGAGAATGAACAAAATTGGTTTATTTTGAAAGTTGTGATACTAATTTTTGCAAAATTCGTCGGATTTTTGTGGCACAAGTTACCCCGGAGGTCGGAGGAATGGATACTCCCTAAGTAATTACACTAATATACAATCTTGCGAAATACTTGCGAATCTGCCGAAAATCTAAGAATCTCATTTCTTGTGCCTGTCGTGCACACGATTATCAGCAAATCCTCAAGATATTTTTATCAAAAGTTGTGTGTACGGTATCTTGCATCATGACTTGTGCAGGACAGTCAATCGACAACTTCAAGCGCTGCATTTCAGAGACGCTCCCCCTTGTGTGTTAAGAGATGCGACTTCGGTTATAAACACATACACGTATTTACTTTGGTTCATTCATATCAAACAACATGCATGCTTTATCTGTTCAGCTGCTTGTACAGAAAATAGATTTTCACGCCTCAAAAGAATAAACTCCGACATTTCTCTAGTCAACCCAATTGTACTACATTAACTTTCGAGAGCTGCTGTGCAACATAAAGCTTTTGCAACCCATTCGTATTCCTACCAAGTTCCAGGAGATCCCGTCTTCAAAGAGATCCTCTTTGTAAGGAGATGTCTTTGCAAGGTATTGAGTGAGTGGTTTAGAAGCAACACGCTCAGTACTAGCAAAGAAATTCCGAACAGGTTTCTCTTGCTCTGTGGTCATATTCAATTCCGTTTATTGAATCGTGGATCAAATCACAGCAAGTGTCGGTGGCTGCCTCCATGTCTTTCGTTTTCGATCATTGTAGCATGGTTATAAATGTCGTCTTTCATTGATATCATTCCTCTTATCTACCACTTATCTCTCATAGTTCCATCGTCCTTTTGTCATTTGTCTAAGAAAGTTGACATAAGTAATGGTGATATGACTGTTCCAGGACACATTAAAAAAATAATTGTTAAAATTAGGGTCCTCCTGAAATTTATAAAAAAACAGCTAAAATTAGACCCCCCCTGATAACTTATAAAAAAATCAAAATGAAAAAATTAGGGATCTCTTGAAATTTAGCAAATCAAAATGCAAAAATAGGGACCTCTTGAAATTTAGCAAATCAAAATGCAAAAATAGGGACCTCCTGAAATTTACAGTTACAAAAATGAATATGAACAAAAATATTCATTCAAAAATGGAAGATAAAAATGAAAACCCAAAAGAACCATCGGCCCCTTTATATCCCATATTGGAACAAATGGACAAAACAAAACACAAAGATAGAATAAGGTATATGAAAAGAAATGATGTTATGAACAAGCGATGAAGGATGTTCACTAGTACTAACTAATAACATTAACACTTTCTCTTAATATTGTTGCGCTGCTTGCTGTTGCGCTGCTTGCCGTTGTGCTGCTTGTTCTTCGTTAATTTGATTTATAACTTATTCATAAGTTGGCGGCCCTGTTGTATCGACGTTGTTCGATGATGTTGTTGATTGTTCAATAATTTGATCGTCCCGTTCTTGTGATAAGGTTCTATTTAAAGAAAATATTACTTTCTGCCGTTGTTCAATTAAGTTTAATATTTTCTTATCAATTGTATAATTTATGTCCGAGTCTCCGATCCATTCAAAAATGCTTCCCATATCCAAGTGTAAGAATATTTTACTTCGTGCTTGCAGATGTATGATTTCCCTTGTTAACTTCTGAATTCTTCTCCGCTTTGTCTCCAATCGAACAGATCTTTCAGTAGATCCAACCATTGTGACGATAGAATTCAAACTAAGATTGTAATGTGTCACGTTTTATGAATTGTGTGTGTGTTTAAATAGTAAGTGAAAATTATTAATGGTGATCTAAGCAAAGCGGCATTGTAGGTGAATGAAGTTTCCTTGACAACATTATGTGATGGGTATGATTAAATATGCTTGAATGCCAATGGGGAAATTGCAGTATCAAAACTCAAACCAGATCCAATTCCAAAACCAAAACCAAAACTTTTCTGGTTTTGGCTTGACAGTCGGTCTCGACTGTCTATACTGCGATATTATACTGAATGATTGCCATAACAACGGAATATTCCCTCAAAGCAGAGAATGAATTAATAGATTGCTTTTATGTTATTAACGCTATGTTATGAATGCACAACCCGTATGATCCCACACCTAGGTAGATACAAAATTGTAGTATCCGTATTAATTGTAGTAATCCTGTATCATTGTAGTAAAATATTTGCTTAAAAATTGGAAGATGAAAATGAAAAAACAAAAGAACCATCAGCCCCTTTATATCCGATATTATCACAATTTAAAACAAGTGAAATTAAACCTTCGGTTCCCAATGAAATGGATATGGCATAGCGAAACGAAGTGAAACACAGAGACAGGATAAGGTATATGAAAGATAAGGAGACACAACTATTGTTAAAACTAGAACATTATGATAAATTAAGAAAAAGATGGACTATAGTGAAGAATGTAACACAAGGAGTTGGAGTATTCTTAACAGTTTCTTTAGGCGCTCTGACTATTGTAATATCTTCTGGTGCTCTTACAATTCCTGTTGTTGCTACTGCTTTAACAAGTACAGGTGTTTTTACAACTTCACTTGCGACAGTGAAACAATGAATTCATGAAGATAATGGACGTCTGTCAAACAATGTAGATTAGAATTTGTGAATAATTATTATATAATCATTTCAAAAACGAATAAGTAGTAAGGTAAGTCTTCTAACATTTCTTCTCCTGGAGGGGGACCCAACAACAAATTTATTTATTTATTATAAAAAGAGTAGCATAAAAGGCTTCCTAAAACAATACGGTAAACAAACAACTACAAACTTTGATCTAGAGAAAATGGCTAAACAATTAGGAATATGGAATTTCCACGTCTTAATGCGTGACGAATTATGTCAACTAATAAATAAAAATGTAAATTTTGCGACAAATCTCCACACGTCAGATCAAAAAGGAGTACATTGGTCAGCAGGTATCTTTAATAAAAATGGTGTCAATTACTATTTCGACTCTTATGGACTGCCTCCCACAAATGAAGTAAAAGAATTACTTGGAACGGGAACATACAATACTTTTCAAATTCAAACACCAGGAACTACTTATTGTGGACAATTATGTTTGTATGTTTTATACAAATTACGAAAAGAAGTACCATTTCTTGATGTTATGTTAGAGCTGAATAAGCGAATTTCATTCTCGAAACGTTAGTTCCAAAAATTAAAAGTCACTTCTTTGTAATTCGCTCTCATAAAACCTGCTTCTGATTTCATCATTATCTAAATCTTTAATTTCATAAGTAATCGGATAAGTTTTATTCATTTTGCAAACTTCAAATATTTCTTTAGTCCAATAACCAAGAAAGCCTTTTTCAAATTTATTTTTATATTTGAATATCCTTACTCTATCTCCAATCTTAAATTTCGGCTTACGTTTCTGTAAATTCGGATTACTCTTATTAGTAGTATATAGTGTGACATCCGGCGCGACGCTTCTCTTCGCTTTGCTTGCGCCGGATGACACACTTTTGCGGGTTTTTTCAAAAAAACAAAATTTAAAAAATTTAAAAAATTTAGGTAGACTTCAAATTTCACGTGGCCGAAGGCCGAAGGGCGAAAATTTAGGTAGTGACAAATTTTCAAAAAAAACAAAATATCACGTAATCGAAAATTTAAGTTGTCTCAAAATATCACGTAATCGAAAATTTAAGTTGTCTCAAAATATCACGTAATCGAAAATTTAGGCGTTCTCAAAATATCACGTGGACGAAAATTTAGGCGGTTTTAAAATATCACGTAGCCGAAGATCGAAAATGTAGGCAGATGAAAATCTAGGTAGCCCAAAAAATATCACGTTGTCCTAATATACCAGAAGATTGTATTCAAAATATTTATTCAAAATATTTCTTTAAAAATGGAAACCTCAACAGGGGAAGCCTCAGAAATGGAAGGAATAAAAGTGGAAGAAACCGCAAGAATATATCCTTCGTTATCATATGAACGTAGTTCTACTTTAATGATCATTGAAAAGATAAACATCGAAAAGATGAACAAAGAAAAACACAAAGATAGAGTTAGGTATATGAAAGATAAGGAATCTCAATTATTATTAAGATTAGAGCATTATAAAAAATTAAGAAAGAGATGGAGTAA
Organism: Prostheceraeus crozeri; assembly: GCA_907163375.1. Classification (NCBI taxonomy): domain Eukaryota; kingdom Metazoa; phylum Platyhelminthes; order Polycladida; family Euryleptidae; genus Prostheceraeus; species Prostheceraeus crozeri. The sequence continues at coordinate 20,017 of CAJQUW010011246.1, read as the reverse complement.
AGTTAAGAATGTAACACAAGGAATTGGCATATTCTTAACAATAAGTTTAGGTGCTTTAACAATTGTTATATCTTCAGGTGTTTTAGTAATTCCAGTAGTTGCTACAGCTTTAACAGGTACGGGTGTTTTTGCAACTTCACTTGTTACAATGAATCAATGATGTGAAAAAAATCAGCTTTCTCTCCCGAGTAATTTAATGCCACAAATAATTACGAATAAAAAATATGTACACAGCCGACGTTTCGGGTCCAGACCCTTTCTCAAGGCAAGGCAGCAATAAAATGACACTGTCTGAACTGGCTCGTTAGATACGCAGTATAGCTCCGGTTGTCTCATGACGTCTGTTCATTTTAGGATGGCACTTATTGATTAATCGCGATTCCACCACGCTTGTTTCAACAGGATCATTTAAGCAGCGAAGAAATTCAACATCAAAATCATCAATCGAACCGTTAACAAGACAGGTCTTACTGTGTTCAGACAAAACACTTAGATCATTTTTATTACGAATACTGAGACTGTGTTCGTTGTATCTAATGTAGAATGGTCTAGCAGTTTTGCCTATATATTTATCACCACACTTTCTACAAGAGAATTGATATACAACACACGATGTCTCACAGTTATGATTTTGGGATAGCTTGTTGCATATTCTACAATCATTGTGTTTACTTTTTTTGCCTTTTTTCTTCAAAACATTACGCAGTTTTTTGTTGCCCGTACTGACGAGACGGACTTTCAACCTATGTTTTCTTATTTGGTAATTAATTTTCCGATTAAGACTGTCGCTTATAAACGGTAACTTCAAAATGCTTTTTTTATCATCGTTGATTTTACTAGTTTTATTTTTTTGGGTATTTCTATCAGATACACTCAAATCCTTATTAGTGTATCCATTAAATTTTAAATTTTCTTTACATTTTTTCTCCGATTCCATTTTAATGTTATCAGAGAGCGTTGAACTACATCGATTACGTGTGTCTATAATGCTCTGCTTTACGAAATTAGTTTTGACGGAGCTCGGTAGCCAACTATCTTTTTTCGAAGCATTGCCAGACGTTACAATGTTACAATGTTAGATAAATCTTTAATAACTAAGAAACGAAAATCATTAAAAACTAAGCATTTACATATTAAAGAAGTCTATGATAAACTACATTACTTCTTTCAAAGAGTATGTGATGATAATGTTATTACGTTAGATGAGATTGAAAAATTTGACCAAATAGCTAATGAAGTAAATCAAATATCATTTCAATTACAGTCAGAAAAAGTTGATGATAAGAATAAACAGGATGGAAAAATTTCTAGTGATGGTAAAACTTTTACTGATGGTAAAATTTCTAATGAAGAAAATGATAAAATTTTTTTAGAAGAGCTAAAAACTTTAAGCGAAAATTTAAGCAAAACTTTATTAAACAAAACTTAAAACGAGAAAACTTTAAACGAAAATACGTCAGACAACAAAGCAATAAAAAATAATTTGTTCAGTAAAATGTTTTTGTTGTATTCCAATGTTACCACAAAATTTAAATATTATATTTTAAAAATGGATAAAATTAAAGCTGATAATTTTAAAAAAATAAAACAATTAGAAGAGTTAATAAAACAAAGAAATATTATGAAAGAAAATCATCTTCAACATAGAATGATAAAAGCTGGTATTCAATCTGATATGTTTGAAAAAATGCAGCAAACCGAGCAAGTAAAAACTGATTTTGAAAAAACTATGAAACCATTTAAAACTCTTGAAAAAGAACTTACAAATAATGATAAACAAATTGATATAACAGATCCAGAGCACAAAACTATATTAGATGACCATGGATTACTAGAATCAAACATTAATAAGAAATTACCAAAATCTATGCAATTTGAACATGCTATTTCATTTATAGAAGGAAAAACAATACCTAGATTTTATCTCGGACAGAAAGAAATATTTCCACAACCTTTTCGAGGTTTAATTTTTTCACCAGATAAATATCCTTTTAATTTAGATAGAAATTTTGTTGATCTTTTAAGAGGAGCAGATTTAAATAATTATGCTGTAGAAGATCTCATAAAATATAAAGCTATGTTAGATAGAGTTGGTGCAGTAAAGTCTCTTAGACGTTATAAACAATTAGAAAATTTATTATCAACGGGAGTTAAAGTAGGAAAAGGTTTATCTGAAAAACAGAAAACAGAAACCACTGTATTTTTACCAGATGATCCACAAGAATTACTAAATAGATTAAATATTTTAATATCTGCAATAAAAGAAGGACATAATTCTAGTTTCAATGAAATTCATGCTATATTGAAAAGACTGTTAGAAAAGAAGTTTCTAAATGAAGAGGATTATAAAAGTATAACGAATCGATGGTTCGAGGGCTTCGCCCGTAGTTGAAATATGTTGTTTCTAATTTTTATCTATGATTTTTATTTATGATTTTTATCTATGATTTTTATCTATGATTTTTATCTATAATATTTATTCAAAATTTTAACTAAAAAATGTGTTCAGCAGATTTAGACAAAATTAATAATCATTTAGAAAATCTAACAGAGATTTTGGGTTCATCAAAATTTAGTACGACGTTAAAAATTATAACAACTACTTCATCACACACTTGTAATTTAGAACCCATTCTACATTTGGAGCAAAATAAAAATTATCAAATTGTATTGACTAGTTTCTCTACATTTAACACTATTCAAAATGTTATAAAAGATGTGAATGATCAATTTAGATATTCTACTGATAAAGGCAAAACGTGGAAAGTACTAACTTTTCTTCCTGGTTCTTACGAAGTTGAATCAATATCAAATGAAATTAAGAGACATTTAGTTATACCATTTAAAGATAAGAAACAATTACATTTTGCAGTTGAACCGGCAGCTAATAAATTTTCTCTTACTTTAGACGAAAATCATCAAGTTGATTTTAATCATGATAGATCATTGTCAAAGCTATTAGGATTTAATAAACAAACCTATAGTCAAGGTTATCATTTAGGTGAGAAGATTCCAAAAAAAAACTGAAATAAATTCAATTGTTGTACATTGTGACATTATTGAAGGAGGATATATAAATGGTAAATTGTCAAATTTAATATTCAGTTTTCCAGCTTTTACTGTACCCATTGGTTGTAGATTAAATGTAATTCCACAAACATTAATATATTTCCCTATTACAAGAAAAACTATTAACAACATTAACATTAGAATCACTGATGAGAAAGGACAAGAAATAAATTTTGGAGGTGAAGAGATTATGATAGATCTTCTGGTTCGGGAGGTATAAACTCCCACGCAAAGCTAGAGAAGTTTAATTTTCTTCTTCTTCTTTTAAAATAAAAATAAAATTTTTTATTAAAAAATGAGTGAAGTGCCCCCATTAAATAAAAAAAACTCAAATTTAAACATCATCCAAATTTATCTAATAAAGTTTTGTCAGTTATTTGTGGAAGATCAGGATGTGGAAAAACGTATCTATTATTTAAAATTTTAACGACTCCAAATTTTTTGGATTATAACAATCTTATAATTTATACAACAACATCAGAACAACCCGTCTATCAATTTTTAAAATATGGATTTGAAAATAATCTTAAAAAACAGCAATTGCTTCATTATTCAAAGAATATGAAAATTCTGAATATGAAGAAGAAATAAGTTCGTGGTGTGAAGAAGCAGCAAAAAATAATCAGTTAGTGGAATCCAATAAAAATAAGCATATCGATACAATTAATAGATGATAGTGGTAATATGCAAGATCCTAGTAAACTAGGTAAAACAATGAAACATTGTGTAATTTTTTATGATTGTGTTAATGATAGAAATCAGTCAGTTCAGAGAAATTATTTCACAAGAGGTAGACATAATAATTGTAGTGTTTCTTATTTAACACAAAGTATGTATTCATTAGACGGAAGTGTTATTAGAAAGAATGCAAATATATTTATACTATTTGAAATAAATGCAAGAAACTTAAGTGATTTGTTAAGAGATTTATGTGTAAGAAATAAAGATGAATTTAAACAATCGTGTAACAATGCTTGGTCAAAAGATTATGGCTTCACTACAATTAATATTGATAAAAAAATTCATGATAGAGTTATAGAAGATTTGTTATCAGACTAAGCTTCGCCCCGACTGAAAGTCGATAGAAAATATTTTTGGGGAGTGATCGAACGGAGTGATCAAACGGAGTGACCGAATAATTTTTTCTTATAAATTTTTTGTTAATAAAAATAAAAAAAAAATATGTTGGATGTTTACAAGATAGAACATGTACCAGTTTTAAAAGATTATCGTCATCCTACAAATCCTGTAAATTCGAAGAAAGAAGTTAGATTTTATTATCATCATAAATACGTAGCGCCCGTTACAGATTATAAAACAAAACATGGTATTAAACCGTGTGTTAAAACAAAGGACTTTCCACTTTGTTTAAGAAGTTTCCGAGTATTTTTGGCGTATAATAATTTATGGTGGTTGGTTAAGAAAGAACATTTAACAACACATGAATTAGAAACATTACATCAATTACATATTCCTGTGTATATGTAAAAACGGAACCGAGGTTCTATGTAAAAATTAATTTTTTCTTTTAAAAAATATGAAACGTGAAATGTCTCTCGGACAAACGTCTAGGATTGATTAATTAATCAAGAAACAAACTGCTGAGTTTGATGCACAAATTAAACATAGCAAACGTAGTAAACGTATTAAAAAACAGAAACGTACTAGGCGTAGTATTAGACGTAATATTAAAAAACAGAAAAGTGGAACAAAAGAAATATTAGAAACTCCTATTACTGATATCTTTTTTGATGATAGAATTAAGGATGAACTTGGTTATGATTTATGTAATTTATTTAATCCAAATGAAATTAAATATGAAAATGTATCTTTTATTAATGTAGTAAATGATATGCGGAAACTTTTAGCAAATGGTAAAATTATTAATTTACTTGGAAAAGTTGTTAAAGATCAGGAAAATATAATTCAAAATTTTTACGTAACCTTCTATAATAAAAATTCATTTGGAATATGGTTTTCGAATCTGGATGAGAAATCCGATGCTAACGAATGGATTTTTACAGGTAATATTAAATATGAAGATTTTGGAATGAAGTTACAAAGAACAAAGATCGCATAGAGGGGCAGGGATTAATATGAAATATAGAATCAAAGAATATTTCGGTGAATATTGTTATATTCCTTCTGAAGATTTTTGTTTTATTAAATGTTATAATGTTTTACGAGGTTTTAATGAAGAACAAGGAGAAATGATGAAAGAAATGTTTAATAATTTTTTATATAAAGAGAAAGCCACATCTAGAACAGGAGTAATGTCAAACTGCAAATTTTCTCAATTCAATAAATATTTTGGACAATGTGTTCAATATTATAGTCCTGCCAATCGTCATTTAAATCCTAGAGGAATTGAAACGTTTCATAATTATGCTTATTACAATTATTTTCACGCAGGTTCAACAATTGGTCATTATTGTTTAATTAATAAATCTCATAAATTAAAAGCTATTAGAGAAATTGAAAATAATTTCAAACCCATATATAAAACAGTTACTGATGAAAATCTAACAACGCGTCCATATAAAATCATAATAAAGAAAAAAATTGACTATAGTTCAACATATATTTCGGATCTCGAAACTTTTCCTGATCCTAACTGTTCAACAGCTCATCCTATTCCTTATGCTTTAGGAGCCATTAATTTTAATAAATTTATATGTTGTTTACCGAAACAAAGATTGAAAGAATTAGAAACACGTTTGTTAAGTGATATGATTAAAATTAAACGATCAAAAGATGAAGATGAAATTAAAAATCTTAAAAAACAGATTAATGAGTATAATAATTTAACTGAATTAGAATTTAATAAACTTCAAAATTGTGTGAAAATATTTACGAGAACTGAGGATGATGAATGTCCGATCGGGGGAAACCCAGAGGACGTATGTCCGATCCATCAATTTTTTAAAACTCTTGGAAAATTTAATTATTCGAGAGTAACTTTAATAGCTCACAATTCATCAGGTTTTGATTCCTATTTTCCGATAAAAGCTAATTTTAAATTATCTAAACCGCCTCTTAAAACTTCAAGAAGAATATTGACTGCTTCATTACAAAATCCTTATACAACTGAATGTGTTAGTAGATACATTCAAAAATCTTATAGATTTAAAAACAATATGAAAAAAGATTCACCTTCAGGTAAATTAGCACTTCAAACTATTATAATGAAATGTAGTTATCAACATGTAAAAACAAGTCTTTCTAAATGGTGTGTGAATTTTAAAATTCCTACGAGTGTGTGTAAATTAAATTATGAAATTGGAGACATAACACATGAAAATTATAAAGAAAAAGAAATTGAATGGAGACCAAATTTAGTTAACTATATTCTTTCTTTAGCTTTTTGTATCTACAAATATAATAATGTTATGCAAGATTTAGCTGGTGAAGATATAACTACTAATTTGACATCCTCTGCTTTAACATTTAACGGTTGGATGAAAAGCGTACAAAATGACAATATAAATATTCATTCTCATATAGATTTATGGGCTAGAAATTATATTAGAAAATCTGTTAAAGGTGGAAGAGTTTCAGCAAATATAAGAAAATACATATCACCATTTTGTAGCATCTTGTTACCAATATTAAAACAGTATTTACCTGGTCGCTACGCTGGTGGGGCTTTGTCCCTTGGAAGTAATTTAATAGATTTAATGAAACAGTATCGAGATTTAGGAGATAAAACTGAAATTTGTAAGAAAATTTCAAATCAACTACTTGAACAAAAAAATGAATTTCTAATGGCTTTTGATGCAACATCTTTATATCCATCAGCTATGTATGATGAAAATTCAGAATATCCTAAAGCTGAATCAGCTAGAAAATTTCGTCAAGAAGAAGAACGAGAAATAGAATATAAATTTAATACTCAAACATTTAGACCTAAAACTGGAATATTTACAGTTGTGTTTCAATATCCCAATGATATGTTTTTTCAACCAGTTCCTATAAAAGATAAAGTTAAAAATCAAAATAATAATTCTCATGTAAAAGTAATCAGGTTTAGAAATGGTATATGTTATGATGTATTAACTTCTGTAGACATACAAGAAATTGTTAGATGCGGGGGGAAAATCTTACATATTACTGATGGTATAATTTATGAAAAAAATTATCAAGTTTCACCATTTCGAAATTATATTGAAAAACTTTTTAATTTGAGAAAAAGATATAAAACAGAAGGAAATACTGTAGGTGATGAGTTAATTAAATTATTGATGAATTCACTATATGGAAAAACCGTACAAAAAGATATAACCACTAAATATCATTTATGGAATGATAATACATTGAGAAAAAATTTCACTCAAGAAGTAAAAGATTATGAAAAATTAAATGATGAACAATATTTAGCGAAAGTAGAAATCGAAGATGATGAATTTCTCAAAACTAATATTGTAAAAGATGGGAAGACGTCGTTCATGCCATCACACTTAGGTTCTTTCATTCTTTCTCACTCTAGAAGAATCATGAATAACTTTATTTTAGAAATTAATGGTTTCAACGAAAAATACATTCATTATACAGATTCAGTAACAGCTGACACGCCTGTAATATCGAGAAAGAATAATTTATTATTTATTTCTAGAATAGATAGTATTGTAAACAACTATAAAATTAATCCGTTTGAAATTAATGGTGATATGAAAGAAATTTCATTTGTTGATAATTTAGAAATTTATACTCATAATGGATGGAGTAAAGTAAAAAAAATATTAGACATCTTACAAATAAACGTATTTATCGAATAAGAACAAAAATGGGAATAGTAGATGTTACTGAAGATCATTCATTGTTAGATGAAACAGGTAATGAAATAAAGCCACAAGAATTAAATATAGGAACAAATTTACTACATAATAAATTATTTTTACACGACAATACAATCACATTGAAACAAATTTTATATGATATTTATGTTAATCATCCACCTAATTTAATATGTAGGCGAGCATTTGTAGAAGGGTTCTTTTTAGGAGATGGTTCTGCTGGAATCTATAATTATGAATCAGGAGTCAGATATTGTTGTACTTTAAATAACCAAGATCTTAACCTCTTAATGAAATTAAAAACATATATTAATCAAGCTTATAACAATGATTGTAAAATATATGATACAATGAGATCATCTAGGGTATACAAACTTAATTTTGAAAATCCAAAACAATATGCCACATAGTTTAGTGAAAATTATTATAATCAGTTTAGAGAAAAGCGTGTTCCTTAGAATGTTCTAAATGCTGAATATAATATTAGATATTGGTTCTTTGTTGGGTTTTATGCAGCAGATGGGAGCAAGAAATCTTTTTTTACAAGTAAATATGCAACTATTTGTTTTACACAGAAAAATAAAGAAACCTTTAGTGGTTTATACAATTTGGCATCATCTCTAGGTATTAATTTGGTAGTAAGCGAAAGACAAGATAAACCATTGTGTTTTACTGCGTGTCAAGTTAAAAATGATATTACCAAAGATGTCACCACTGTAAGATACTTAAATAATAAACCACAATATGTTTATGATATTGAAACAGAAGATGCCGCATTTAATTGTGGTTTTCCATTAATTGTAAAAAACACTGATTCAATATACATTTCTAATGAGCTCTTCAATAAATTAGATGCTGCTGGATATGTTGGTGGGGAATTGTGTCAAGGAAAAAATGATTATGGAAATGGTGGAATTATTTTTGCAATGTTTATTGCTCCTAAAATAAAATATTGTATTACTGTAGATGAACAAGGGAGACTTAGTGAAAAGAAAACATTCAAAGGATATTCACAAGATAAAGTAAAAGTAGAAGATTTTATAAAATTATATTCGGGTAAAACATTATCGACTACAGTTAATAAACCATGGAAAAGATCTTTAGAAACTGGAATTAGTATTCCTGATAAAAATAATAATACTGAAGAAAAAAAATTTCTGGTCAAATAAATATTCTTAAACGTCAAGATCCTGATGAAAATGAAATTATGTTACCTTATAACGGAGAAGATATTCAAGCTGAAATATTTCAAACAATCGTCAGTGAGAGTAATTTAAGTGATGATGATGACACGTGGGAATAATATTTTTTTATTACATCCAAAAACTTATTACATCTAAAAACTTATTGCATCCAAAAACTTATTACATCCAAAAACTTATTACATCCAAAAACTTATTACATCCAAAAACTTATTACATCCAAAAACTTATTACATCCAAAAAACTTATTACAACCAAAAATATAATTAATTAATTATAGCACTCACAGCGTTTATATGAAGGTTTTTCTCTTCAAATTGTTTGTTTGTTTTGTGCCAGCTAATGTAGATTTGACATAGATTGAATATTTAACATAGATTGAATATTTGTCATAGATTGAATATTTAACATAGATTGAATTTCTTGAATAGGCTGCATATTTGTCATAGATTGAATATTTAACATAGATTGAATTTCTTGAATAGGCTGCATATTTGTCATAGATTGAATATTTAACATAGATTGAATTTCTTGAATAGATTGAATATTTGACATAGATTGAATTTCTTGAATAGATTGAATATTTGACATAGATTGAATTTCTTGAATAGATTGAATTTCTTGAATAGATTGAATTTCTTGAATAGATTGAATTTCTTGAATAGATTGAATATTTGTCATAGATTGAATTTCTTGAATAGATTGAATATTTAACATAGATTGAATATTTGTCATAGATTGAATTTCTTGAATAGATTGAATTTCTTGAATAGATTGAATATTTTGAATAGATTGAATATTTAACATAGATTGAATATTTGTCATAGATTGAATTTCTTGAATAGATTGAATTTCTTGAATAGATTGAATTTCTTGAATAGATTGAATATTTTGAATAGGCTGCATATTTTGAATAGGTTGCGTATTTGACATAGATTGAATATTTTGAATAGGCTGCATATTTTGAATAGGTTGCATATTTGACATAGATTGAATATTTTGTTGAGATTTTCTATAAGTTGGCGGCCCTGTTGTATCGATGTTGTTCGATGATATTGTTGATTGTTCAATAATTTGTTCGTCCCGTTCTTGTGATAAGGTTCTATGGCTACGCGCTACGCGCTACGCCTTAAAGAAAATATTACTGTCTACCGTTGGTCAATTAAGTTTAATATTTTCTACATCTTGCAAGTCTCCGATATATTGAAAAATGCTTCTCATATCCAAGTGTAAGAATATTTTACTTTGTGCTTGCAGATGTATGATTTCCCTTGTTAACTTCTGAATTCTTCTCCGCTTTGTCTCCAATCGAACAGATCTTTCAGTAGATCCAACCATTGTGATGATAAGATTTAAACTAAGATTGTAATGTGTCACGTTTTATGAATTGTGTGTGTGTTTAAATAGCAAGTGAAAATTATGAATGGTGATCTAAGCAAAGCGGCATTGTAGGTGTATGAAGTTTGCTTGACAACATACGGGTATGACATGACGCGTATGATTAAATGTACTTGAATGACAATGAGAAAATTGCACCGCATTGTAAATCATTTCATCGGCCATAACGCGAGCCAGATCCAAAACCAAACTACCGACCAAAACCAGAAAAGTTGCGGTTTTGGTTCGACAGTCGGTCTCGACTATCGATACTGCGATATTGTATTGAATGCTTGCTATAACAACAGAATATTCCCTCAAAGCAGAGAATGAATTAATAGATTGCTTTTATGTTCTTAACGCCATGTTATGAGTGCATAACCCGTATGATCCCCTAAAACAATCATGCGGTTTGAGAAATGTGCTAACAGATGTTGTTATTGTCTTAATACAGATAAAACAAACAATATCCTCTTAATGGGAGTTCATAAAAATAAAATGGAACATTGTTAAACAAGACATTTTATTCCATTTAAAATGAGCAACATAAAGGAGTTTTTTAAATTATATGGAACGCAAGCCACGACAAATTTCGACCTAAAGAAAATCGCAAATGAATTAGGAATAAAGAATTTTCATGTTCTAATGAGAGTAGAATTACAATTGATCAAAAATAAGCCAACTGTAAATTTCATAACGAGTCTTCACACTTCAGACCAAAAAGGCGTACATTGGTCAGCGGGGCATAGAAATAAAAATGGAGATAATTACTATTTTGACCGCCCGGAGGCTGAGAACTATTGGTTCGACTCTTATGGATTACCTCCAACAAACGAAGTCAAAAAATTACTTGGCAATGGAATTTATAATACATTTCAAATTCAAAAACCAGGAACTACTTATTGTGGTCAATTATGTCTTTATGTTTTATTGAAATTACAGGAAGGAGTACCATTTCTTGATATTATGTTAGAATTGAACGAACCGTAGGTTCTATGGCTACGCCTAACCAGGGAATTATATTCCCGAAACGTTAGTTCCAATAATAATAATAATAATGATAATTAAAAATCAGTTCGTTGTAATTCATTTTGATAAAAACGGCCTCTGATATCTTCATTATCTAAATCTTTGATTTCGTAAGTAATCGGATAAGTTTGGTTTATTTTACAAACTTCAAATATTTCTTTAGTCCAGTATCCGACGAAGCCTTTTTCAAATTTATTCTTATATTTAAATATTCTAACTCTATCTCCAATTTTAAATTTCGGCTTAAGTTTCTGCAAATTCGGATTACTCTCATTCGAATAATTATTCTCGAATATTTTCTTTCGGATTAAATCAGGGTCGTCAGAAGCATTCTTCGGGGTTTCTTCAATACCAGAATGAACTTTATTATTGTACTCTTCTACAACTCCTGGTAATATCTTCAACCATTTCTGATTTCTTTGCTCAGTAAATTTCTTGAATAATTAATTTTCTAACTTCCGATTGAATCTTTCTATCACTACGGCCTTCCCTGCATTTTCAGTTGAATAAACAGTTTCAAATAGTGGCTGAACGTTTCGGTTATAAAATTCCGACCCTCTATCAACAAACAATTTCCTTGGCTTTCTATTACTTTCTTTAGAGATTTCTTCAAACGCATATTTAACTGATAGACCACTTTTATTTTTTAAAGGCTTTACCCAAGCGTATCGTGTATATAAATCTATAACGGTCAATGCGTACTTAAACCCTCCTTCATTCGGCATATGAATAAGATCAGCACTCCAAATATCATCTTTATTAAATACTTTTACTTTCAATAAATATTTAGGCTTTCTGTATTCCTTATGAATTTCGGAGGCGTAGGTTCGAGCGTTCCTCTCAAACAGCTTTGCTGTCGTTTCATTTAAACCCTGACCGAATAATATTTTAGCTTGTAAAGCTTTCTTAACAAACATTCTTTCAATTTTTTCTCTAAATGTAGGATTCTGAATACTATCTAATTCTTGAATCATCTTCTTATCAGCTGCATGTCGAGAACTTAAATCATGATTTCGATAAGCTAAATCATGCCTGTAAGCTGCGGCATCTACTCTATTTATTGGTTCTTCACCCGGTTTTGGATTATCATTCTCATCTAGTTTCATATCTAATCGAGTTCCTGGACCGGTATATGAATGACCAGGAAGATGTTTTTCTTTTGAATATTTACTCCAAATAAATCCAGGAAAGTTTTCTAATGTTTTTTGTATATCCCCTCCAGTGTGCAGCCGACCGCTGTGCAGCCAACCGGTGTGCTGGCAATTTGAGGTTTTATGTACTTTCAAGAGATAATCTATTAGATCTAGATTTGAAATTTTTAATCTAATTAAATTTTCGGAATTTGTAGAATTCATTTTAAAAGATAAAATAAATGTTTTACCTAATAGAACCAAAGGTTCTGAGGCTTTAGCCGATCGGACCAAAGGTTCTGAGGTTATTACCGAATCATACTAGGACTTAGATATATTCCAGAACCATCTTTAGTTCCTTTAATTTCAATCAAATCATCAACATTGTGAAGAATATTTTTAAGAACACGTTTTCCTTCATCAACTTAATTTAATTTACTAATAAAATTATCTACTATTCCTTCTCCCCTAGCAACTTTCTCTAGCTCTCTATTATGACGTTTTTGTTCTTCTAATGCTGCCTTCTCTGATTTATTTTTATTTACTGCTTGGACAATACCAGCTGTCCCACCTGCAACACTTCCTGCTGCTGCTATGCCTCCTATTATTAGTGGAATTAATGGGAGAATTCCACCATTCTTTTCTTCTTGTAATTGAATATTCTCTATCATTGGTTTATTATGTAATACTTTTTTTGTTAATCGTAATAGTTTTAGGGGTATTTTTGTCAACAATATTACGTAATTTTAATTCAACAGTTTTATTATTAGTACTTTTCGCTTCCGACATTTTTAATAAAAAAATTTTAAGTTAGGAAAAATTTTTAAGTTAAGAATTTTTAATTAACCAATAGAACTTTGTTCAGAGGCTTCAGCCTATCGGACCAAAGGTCCTCAGGTTATTAACCGATCCTAGCCATCTTTCCATTAAGAATTTCAATAGAATATTTTACATCTTCTAGCAATAAACCATAAGCCATCAATGAAGTTGTGGAATCTTTTTTTTCAATATTAATTGTTACATCAGAACCATTTTTAATAATATCTTCTGATTGTGCACTTAAATCGAAACAGAAAATTGGATATAAATGTCTCCAATCTCCAGGAGTTAATTGTGGTTCAACTCCAAATTCTATACAAAGATTTCGATAAGAATCATGTCCTTCCATAAATTGATTATTGGTATCATCGAATCTTAATGGATCAATTGGATATCGGGTTTGATTTAAAGCAACTTGTAAACTTCGAATTGTATTAATATGAAAAAGATTGTTGTTCTTATCAAAACTTGGAGAATTATTTCTTTGAAATGTTAGTAATAGATATCTTGGAGTATTCGAAGTTCTAGTAAAATGCCAGTTAAATCTTTGCTCTGAAAAAGTTACTGAACTAGCAGTACGCTTTAGAAAATTTACTGGAATTGGTTTGTTAGTATTTAATCTTTTTGCAATAGCTAATTCGACCTCTAAACTAGGAGTAATATGCTTAATCCACAATTCAAGTCTATCAATTTTTAAATATGCTTTTTTTCCAGTCTTACCAAAAAAGATTAATTCATTATTTGCTGTACGATGAATTATTAATTTAAATTTTAATTGATATGATATTTTGTCATAATCTAAATATCCGAATAATGGAGACAATGACCAATTAACTGTCTGTTTACTTTTCTTGTTAAATTCACGTCTTTCTTTATATGCAGTATTGTTTGTTTTATTTAAATGTTTTGCAATATTTACTACATCTTTCGCAATTCCTGCTGCATCTGTTCCAGCGTGAGATAAATCATCAACAATTATACCATCATTAGTATCAGGAAACCAACCTTCGATTTCATGCTTTTTATTATTTTCACCAATTGTTACAAATCTAAGCATTGTATCAATTACACCTGGAGAATCACCTATTGTTTCTATATTTTGAGTTGCAACATCTAAACGCATTTGTGTAAATAATCTTGGAAAAAATTATTCTCTAATGCAATATTATCGCTATCTGGTAATGGTGTTGTAAAATTGGCATCACTATATAAAGAATATTTACAGTGTAAAAAGGAATAAGGTAAATATAAATAACTCTGCTGATTATCAACTTCAAAAATTAAATCTCCTCCAGTATTTACTCTACTGGAAGATCCGGGATTCATAGCAACTCTTATATAGTCATTCTTTTTTTGATTGTAACTGACGAACGGAGGATCGTCTAATCTAAATTTATTTTCGACAAGCGAAGACATTTTTATAAAAAATAATTTAACTTTTTTGTTTTTTCTCACACACAGAAAAAATTTTACTAAAATATAATTTTAGAATTTTGCTAGACCAGCTCCGCTACAGCTTTGCTGGTTAGACCGAAGGTTGCTGTTAACACCATTACCTCTTATTTCTTCAATTGAACGTTCTATGGCTACGCCTGATTTCCTCTCCTGTTTACTATCAGACGGAGCTCCGCTCCTCAAGGTTTCACCCCCCACAGCTATGTTAGCAATTTTGTTTTTTGTTTCCTCTGAAAGTTTTTTTAATTTTTTTAGTTTTTCAGGATCATTCTTAAGTTTACGAATAGTTTCTAATTGTTTTAATTCGTTTTGAGACTTAACAGCATTTGATATTGCACTAGCTCTGACTGTACTACCTATAGCAGCTGCTCCTTTAGCAGCAGATGTAATCAAATCTTTATTATTTTTAATGAAGTTAACGATACTTCCAATACCAGAAAAGATGCCAGCCCCTTCTTTTCTACACTGTCATAATGGTAAACAAATTTCATAGATGGTTCATGAGCAATTTTTTGATTTGAAGCAAAATGTTTAAGATTGTGTTCATAAATTATAGGCATTTTTTAGGATTAAATTTGACTTTTGTGAAAAAATATTTACGTTAATATTTGCGCTAAGATTTACGTTTAGGATTGGTTAGTAACCTGAGGACCTTTGGTCCGATCGGCTAAAGCCTCGAGGAGCCTCGCTCCGATCAAGATTTACGTTTGTGAATGGACAACAACTTCGAGATAACTTTATTAATTGTCTGTTGCACTTTATCTATTGCGTCAAGTAACGTGTGATGTATTTTAATTTCTTTTCTATTAACTTGCATTTTCTGCTGATTAATCTTCAACGCCGTTTTAAGAGCATTTAGCTTAATTTTAAGAACATCTAATTGGCTTTTAACAGAATCTAACTGTTCTTTATTTTCTTTAGAGTTTTCTTGTAAATTTTTCTTTAATTCATTTTCTAGATTGATTTTAAGATTTTTCATTTCATCAACTTTTTGATTAAGTGAGTTTACTTCATTTATTATTCTATTCATCTTTTTCATTTGTTGAGTAATTTTAGAACTCAATTCATCAACACTTTTTTGGAATGTAGTTTGTAACTGCTTTAAATTTTTTTAAATTCTTTCAGGTAGTTTTTCTATTTCATCTTCTAATTGTTCTTTCAATAGTTGTATCTGATGTTTATTTTTAATGACTGCAGATTTTAACTTTATAGAGAGTAATATTAAAATTTTTGATTGTTCTGAAATCTTTTTAAAAAGTTTTGGTATATCTGCTTTTAGGTCTCTATCCTTTTTATCAAGTTTTGATAATTTTTCGTTTAATGATTTGTCATTAAGTTTAAGCAACTTTAATTCATTCATCAGTGGAACCAAAACATCGTTTATATATTTTTCTTTTAAGTCATTGATTTGTGTATCAACATATTTTTATTTCTGATTCACGATTATTCGGGATATATGCACCTCCACCAACATTTGGTAACATCATTTTTTAACAATAAAAGATATATATGTCATGGAAATAAAAATTGTTTTCTCATGAAAATAAAAATAATTTTTTAACGAATCAACAAAGACAATGAATGGCCATCAGATCACTCAGATTCCTTCTATTTCTGAGGCTTCTTCAATTTTCGTCGTCGCCGTTGCCGTCGCCGTCCCCGCCGAAGTTCCTTCCATTTCTGAGGCTTCCCCTGTTGAGGTTTCCATTTTTAAAGAAATATTTTGAATAAATATTTTGAATACAATCTTCTGGTATATTAGGACAACGTGATATTTTTTGGGCTACCTAGATTTTCATCTGCCTACATTTTCGATCTTCGGCTACGTGATATTTTAAGACCGCCTAAATTTTCGTCCACGTGATATTTTGAGACAACTTAAATTTTCGATTACGTGATATTTTGTTTTTTTTGAAAATTTGTCATTACCTAAATTTTCGCCTTTCGGCCTTCGGCCACGTGAAATTTGAAGTCTACCTAAATTTTTAAAATTTTTGAAATTTTGTTTTTTTGAAAAAACCCGCAAAAGTGTGTCATCCGGCGCAAGCGAAGCGAAGCAAAGCGAAGCGAAGTATCAGTTTGTGGACATTGAAATCAGCATCAGAATAGAGAGAATATTCACAGTGTAAAATTGAATCAGGTAAATATGAATAACTTTGCTGATTATCAACTTTAAAAATTAAATCACCTCCAGTATTCACTCTTCCTGAAGATCCAGGATTCATGGCAATTCTTATATAGTCATTCTTTTTTTGACTGTAACTAACGAACGGGGGATCGTCTAATCTAAATTTGCTTTCAATCAGAGACGACATTATATTTTTTATTAGAAAAAATCAGTTCGCTACTAGAATTTTGCTAAACCATTTCCTCTCATTTCTTCAATTGTTTTTTCATCATGTTTACTTTCCATCTTCGCTAATTTAGCAATTTTGTTTTTCGTTTCCTCTGAAAGCTTTTTATCTTTTTGTAGTTCTTTAGCATCATTCCTAAGTTTACGAATAGCTTCTAGTTGTTTTAATTCGTTTTGTGACTTAACAGCATTTGATATTGCGCTAGCTGTACTCAGAGTTGAAAAAGTCGGAATTGGAATTAATTCCGATCCGGAATTAATTCCATTTTTCGTCGGAATTGGAATTGACGATATTCAAATTTACTGGAATTGGAATTGGAATGACCCTGATAAACCTCAATACCACTTTTTCGATAGACCTGTGATAAATCTATTTGTACAAAAATTGAAATCGCAACGTCCAATCATAACAATTAACAATATTAATTTTTAAGACTACAGTTATATAGATACGATACGCAACGATAAAAGAAAAACTTTAAACTTACAGTTCACTTCTTAATGTTGACTTCACTTCAATTCGATCGGACTCATTTATACCAAAATAATATCATAAATATCAGTGTCACTTATACCGTCAATCTTCAATTGCGCTCGCTGATGTGCTTCTGTATACCAGGGATGCGCAACCTGCGGCCGTAGCAGGGGCAAAGTGCGGCCATGACAATGAGAAGCAAATGAAAAAGAATATTGTGCATGTATATTGCAAATATTTCTAGAGTTCAAGGCAATCGAAAAACAATCGTCATAGCATACTAGTCATCTTCTAACTGTTCCTTCACTTGAAGACGTTCCTTTCTGTCACATTGCTAGTCTTTGATGCGCTCAACCACGAATTTAGTGCGCGTTTCAACGACTTCAACGCACTTGCTCTTAAAATAAAGCTCTCTGCCTCGCCGCACCTGATCCAGATAGAAGAGGTTCCAATCGAACTTCAAATGGAAGTGATCGAGTGAAGCAGTTCGAAAGTGATGGTATTTTACATGAAATATGGAAATCAGCTGTGGAGTATCCAAGATTGCGAGAGTTGTCCTAAAACGTTTTAGTTCTATTCGGAAGCACATACGCCTGCGAGGCAGCGTTCTAAAAATTAAACTTTATAAAGAACAAGTACCGGACGCGCTTGACAAAAACAATCTCGAGAATAGTTTACGTTTGATGACATCCTCTCAAGTACCTGATTTTCGAAGCTTGGTCAACGACGGGCAACAGCAAGTTAGTCACTGAGTCTTACACTGATATAGTAGATTTTTTACGAGATATTGTATTTCTACCTATTTAGATTTTGTGTATTTTCATAAATAAAATATGTACAAATTTCAGCTGTGTTTTATTTCACATTTATCATTAAATTTAAGGATTACGTTTTGGGTTGCGAAAGAACTGTATGATTAGCAATAATAAGATACTTTATAACTTCAATAATAACGCCAATTAGGCAGATTTAAGGATTACGTTTTGGGTTGCGAAAGAACTGTATGATTAGCAATAATAAGATACTTTATAACTTAAATAATAACGCCAGGTAGGCAGGCTTATATGCGGGGTTCTAGAAATGCGTAGGCCTATATATATAAGTGAATGCCTAGAATAGACCTGCTCGTAATTCCTTTATGAATTAGTATAGTAGCTTATTAAAATTTTTTCTCCTTCGGTTGCCCCTACAAAAACATGCTTTCAACTTTTGAAGTGATAATAACACCTTAAGCTTAAAATCATTTCGGGTCAAAAATGACCGCCGGTCGTACATCGGTCAACTTGCTAGTTCATTCGTTACGAAGTAGGCCTTCATGCGATTTTCACTGCGTCATTCATCATGGAAAGCTAATTTGAGTGGTGCAATATAAAAAGGATTGGCTACTGACCTAGTTGTCTGCACACATGTTAAGTGCGGCCGTGATTCTTTCGGCCTTCGAAATGACGGCCGAAAACTGTAGAATGTTGCGCACCCCTGCTGTATACGCTGCTGTGTTGTTGTTCGCTGGCGGGCAGTTGTTGTTGTTATTTCTGTAGTTAAGTTGCACCTCGAGAGCCCGGAGTTCTTCTAACAGCTGCTGCAGATGTCGTATGTGTTGTTGTTGGTAGTTGTGGTTGTGTCAATTTCTCATCGTTTCTAATTTATACCAACTTTTGAGACTTGACGATGAATCCACTTTCTTTTAAAAATTGAAAAAGTTTCCTTTAATCTCTGCCCGCTAGCTTTCGACCCGACTTCATTTCGTTCTTATCACGGATTTTATAATTTCCTTTTTGAACATGTACCATTAATCAGTTTTCATGATATCATTTCTACCGTCGTTTTTTCTGTCATCAACAATCACGTTATTGCCACATTGAATTTCTTTCTTCTGTCAGTTTATTAATAGATTTATTCGCATCTCATCTCTCTCTCTCTCAGCGTTTGATTTCTTGCTGACCGTTAATTTACTTTTCTCTTTTTCACGAGATATTGAATATCTCGTTTACGAAACGAAAATGGCGTAGGCTGACCGGTTACATATATACACGTACAAGAAATATGTACTATGAACATGTGAACGCATGAACGACGCAGGGAACGGCACACATGAACAACGAGGATAGGATAAGGGCACATGGGTTAGATTGAAACGAACAAATGTTAGATACATTAGCATAAGACACTATATGCGACATGACATTATCGGAATTGAATCTTATTATGGAATTGGAATTCAATTGAACTGTTTCGACTGGAATTGGAATTGAAATTTCTGCTCTGGAATTGGAATTGGAATTAAAAAATTTCAGTGGAATTTTTCCAGCTCTGAC
>CAJQUW010011245.1:0-15487 GCA_907163375.1 Prostheceraeus crozeri | reverse complement strand
CAGAGGCGTCGCGACCGGGGGGGTGTGGGGGACCGTAACACCCCACCCAATATGAAAATTAATAAAAAGATTCAGGTAAAATGAGAAATTTCAGGCAAAACCGAGCCGGTTTGCCGGCGATTCAGCTGCAATATTCATGACGTTGTTGCTTAGCCACAAAAAACATCGTTTCTTGTCACAATAAACACAATTCGTAATGTCGGGAAATTCTCCTCCCTTTCTAGACACCAGAAAGTAATATGGAATGGATATAGTTGCCGTTGAATGATATTGATTTGTCACGCGATACGAAGCGGTTCAAAAACATAGCGCGCTGGAGACAATACACGACCTGCACCGAGCGGGTGATGACTGTATATGCGAGCCAGGAGAGGAACAGTCGCCTCGCATTTTCTCTTAAATATTGGAATCATAAGGCGATGTGAGTTAGCTCTGCTAAATTTAAAATATCTAAGTGGAATTGAAATTGTAATTCCTGTACCTTACCTATAATGTGGCCTGTGAACATTGGCACTGAATCACCTAACGCTGAAACGCCTGCAACTCATTCTGCCTGCTGGGGGTAGTGTATATTTAACCGTTGATTGATATACACGTAAGCTTCTGGCTATTGCGTTGTCCCTTGAGGAGATGACACGTCATCGTTACGGTGTGGGATTTCATCAAACCTTCCTCATTACCGAGTCATTTCACACGCGCACCGCGGAAAGCGTCACGGTATGAAATAAGGGCACACCGTCTTCTCTGTTGCGTAGAAGTTTATTGTTCAACAGCGTTCGTGTTAACTTTCTCGATGCAAATCAAAACCGTCGAAAATTTCCTTAACAGTCGATTACTACGGAATCCAATTGCGCACAACTAATTAACTTCATCGTCATCTGGCATTTCATTGGCCACTTAAATAACCACCAATGTAAATTATTTTTCATTTATTAGGCGTCATTTCCGACCGATTAGATGATTAGGAAGGTACCTAGTGTTGGATTTTGAGAGCATCGATGCAGTAGGGGGGTGGGAAGCTTTCGAACGGAAGTTTTTGGGTCAAACGCTGCAACCAAAGCCGGAAAAAGGGTGATCAAAAGAAAAGTAGGACATTGATTCATATAGCACCCTACTCCTATCATCCACTCGCACTAAGAACGCCCCCCGCGAATTATTTTGAAAACAGTTTGAACCATAAATGGAAAAAGTAGGAGATAGGCCCATTTGATCCTTGAAAGGGACTCTCCAATGCATGCATTTGGTGACCACCCGCATTTGGTTAAATAATGCTTCAAATAAGGTGGCGTGGATACCCTTGTGCATCAGAAATTCATAGTAGGTCTCGCATGTGAAGATCCACACAAACATTCCGCAGATGATCATTCTGTAATTTATTGTAATTAGACCTATAATGAATTCACAAAATTCGGGCTTCTGTCAATATCCCACAGAGTGAAAGTTAAACAATGTTCCCAAACTTGATTTTATTGATTGTGAAGAGTTCTATTACATTAATATGAATAAAATACTGTGTGTGTTGTCATCAAGACCCTGAAAGAATCAAGATAGCATTCTGGATTCCACTCTTTTTGTGATGGTTTCGCTACCTTCTAATTATTTCATTGAGCACTTTCTGCTTCTCGAATTTATTTGTTATCTTTATGAACAAAGAAGGTCAATTATTGATGATAAGACAATTAAGCTTATGAAGAATCGTGAGGAAACTAGGCCTGCGCCTGTCAATGTTGCTCATATTCACTAAAATAATGAACTGATGCTCAATCAATCTGGTTGAGGCAATGTAATGCCTATCTACTGGAAATATATCTTCTTCCCCTCAGGGAAGGAAGGTGCATCTCCAGTGCCTGGGATGAGATGAGGCAGTGCAGGGGAACTTCCCCACTTTCCATCCCCTCAAATCCAACACTGCAGGTACCTCTTCTGTAGGATATAAACATGAAACATGTTGGAATGTGTGTGAGTATGCGTGTGTGCAATAATCAGGCAAATTTTGGCTCTAAGTTGTAAATCAGGTAAACTTTAGCAAACACCCCCCCCCCCAATGATGTTTCCTTAGCGACGCCTCTGTTCCTGACAGTAGGCCTAAATGAATATGAGGACGTCCTTGGCTTGCAGTGTTTGACGTTCAACACAATAGAGTGAAATGCAACGCGAATTTCAGTAGTGAACCATCTGCGGCTGAAAGGATAAATTTTAGAATTTTAACTACTTGACATCTCCGCACGTGTATTGAACTCCCAATTTTGATTACTTTAATAGCACATTTGAATTAACTCAACGAAATTTTAAAACAATCCCTATAATTTTGCTTCATTATGATCAGGCCGAACAGTAGAGAAAATGTGGAATATATAGGTGATTCAAAAGTCTCCATACATAGCAGAAGATTAATTTTATTATTCTATGTATGGAGACTTTTGAATCACCCGGTAGAAATTTGTCAATTAGACGCTTACTTCCAGATAAAATTTTACATGTGCGCGCGTTCGGCGCTAACAATACAAGGCTGGTTGTCGGAGATTAAGGCGATTATCGTCTCTCCTGCCTGGCTGTTGACACTTGTAATTCAGAGAAGATAAAACATCCAATTTATAAATAAGGGATGCGGAGTCCTATCATTTTGATAAGACTCCGACTCCGACTTCGGGTGGCAAGTATATAAGCCTAGTTTTTGAAAAAGTAACTGGTAACCTACATCATAGATCATTATAGACTTACCTGAACCTATATTTAGTGATTGTTGTATCAATTATCAATCATTTTCGATGATATTTGATCAAATGTCGCTTTCAGTTGGATGCATACGACTCGGCTCTTCCCATCTTGTTGATACGTGCTTCACACGGTTTTTCTCCAGTCTCTACCAGGCATGAAAATCCCCATCCTTCTCCAAAAAATGAGTACACTTTCGATTTTAATATGCGCTTTAGGAAGCCATCACACACGATTAACGTGAGGGTAAGGGAGGTAAATGTTCTCAAACAGACCAGTATTATATTTTCGTCTCTGATGTGACCTTTGGCGCGTAGGTGGGATCGAGGCTTGGAAGTCTTCTCTACTAAATCAACGAGTGAAAAGACAATCCTTTTTCACTATCACGGTTCATTCCCTCAACTATCATAAGCCGTGTATGTACTGCTGTACTCTGTATTTTTGTTTGACGGTAAGTTGACACCAAGACAATGACAGCTATGCACGAGAATAAATAATTGCTGATATATTATTTCGGGTCTGGCTGTAGGCCGGAGTCCTATCATTTGATAGGACTCCGACTCCAACTCCATTCCGCATCCCTGATATAAATCCTTGCTCGTGAATCATGGTTGTATAATTCGATGCATGAAATGGTGCTCATTCCAATCGGTAAAATGCAGCATCTTTAATGCAGCATAATAATTAACTAAATTTTAAAGTGTAGAAACTGTGTAGAATACATCTCTATTCTCTAGTAATATGTTGGCAAGTAAGTGACACAACATAACCATGATGCCACCTCCTACCGCACACGATGGAGCAATGGCAGTCCAACTCAATGTGCAGTCTCAGTCTCATTATTTTGGTTGTTATTGGAAAGTAATTCTTAAACAATTAACATCTAAGCGTAGTGTTTAACATCTGAGTGGGATCCTCTCATGGCATGATTGCTCTAATTTTGAACTTAAAGTATACGCTAAAATCTGAGAATGAAATATCAGAAAATAAATCCTTCGAATTGTCTGACTTATTACATTGTGAACAAGTCACTAAATAAAATATGACGTATTATTGTAATTCCTATCTTGAACGTTTTTTATCAAATCATTAGCAGTGTCAGATGTATTGTCTGGGAGTTTTCTTCTTACTTTCTGAATTTCTTCCATTATTCTGAATTATTTCTAAAACTTTCTGGAAAGAAAAATGTCTGTCAATTTATCGCCAATACATCTTCATTCCTATCTACTGAGATAAAAAATTACAATCCGATTACTTAGCAATTTTAAGCATACTATTTTATCACAATTTCATTATCATACAAATTTATCAACGAATATGAATGTCAAGCAGTTTGAAATGCGTTTGCATGAGTATTTAGAAATGCACTTGAGATTCTAAAATAGCAAACCTACGATTCAGTAAATTTGAAAACTATGAAAATCACGGAATATTGGCACCGTTGCATTACTCCATGCGCAAGCAACTAGTATGAATGATAATCTATTTCGTCGTCATGAAGTGAAATTAATTATTAGGAATATTGGTTGTCTAAATGTTTTGAAAATAGACATCCATTCCATTTATCAAGACATCTAGCACAAAAGTGTAATGCATAAATAGAATTTGTCGCTTAAATTCCATTTTGGCACAAAATTAATTCAGTTATGGAATAAATTTTATAATTGCAGTTTATGATTCGATGTATTTATTCAAATTAGAAAAATCACACACCATCTTGAAGCCATAGAGTAATTATATTAGGTAAAGTGTCGACTCAAAAAAGTGTCTGTATACAGTGAAAATTGTTATATCAAAAGATTCAGTTGTTTGTGGAGATCACGTTCCGAGGTCCAAAAAAATATTTGAGCAATTTTCAAAATGCTGAATTTTGGTAAATTTATATAGGCCTACCACCGACATGAAGCCCTTTTATAAGTAGCATGAAACAAGTTCGTTATCAAAAGAAATGAATGTTTGCTAATAAGCATCTTAATTAGGCGAAAATTAAGCTGATTATCAATGAAATTTCATGAAGTGCATTGTAATGCAAGTCCGTGCAAGTCTTCAAGGAAAGTTGACAGTTTCTTGACTGAGATGTCCTGCTTTTAATTCAATTTTCTGCGGCATGATTTTATGATTCACAACTGGCGTCATTTCTTGAATCTGAGAAGCAATAGTGGACCCATTTACATCTTTTAAAGTCAAATATGATCCGTTTCTATGATTATGATGCTTTGTTCTTTCATTGGCAAGTTGCTTGCGATATGATCACGCTTAAGAAAATAATCTTATTATAATAAAGCTGAGCTTTTAGTAATGGTAACCCATCGAATTACTAATTTAGCAAACTATATCACCCAGCGCTCGCCAAAATGTAAGTAAACATTTCCTTATGCTTTACGTGACCTCGCTGCAGCATCGACCATTGCACGCTTACTTCAGTCATTTTCAAGTGCAGTATCGTCCGGAGGTGTAGAAATTGCTAGGTCGTCTAATTGCTGCCTCCTGCATTCAGAATCTTGTATCAAGTCGATCTATGTTGTCTTATTGTGACTATCTCTTTTTCATGGGATTTCTCAATTCGTATTTTCTAGAGCTGTGCGCGGTTAATTTTTTCCTTTAACCGGTTAAAATCGATTAAATAAAAATGTTAACCGGTTAACCGATATCGGTTAAACATCTCATTGATTGTCTTGAAGCTTTTTTACTGGTATGTTGCTGCAGTATACAAACAAAAGGCAATCGTCTCCACTATATATTGACAATCTTAAAGCCTTCTACTGGATGTTAGTGCAAGATACAAACAATAGGCAATTGTGTACCCCTAAATATGCGCCCTTTACTTATATCATATTGAGCAACTCCGACTGTGCATTAGTAATAAATTACTATACAAAGACATCTGCTTTAGTTTACAGAAATCGAGAGTAAATTTCTGAAGAAGCTTTACTATCAATTAATCAGGGATCACGCACAAAAACACGAACATTATAGACGTATGATTGGAAAGAGAAACACGTCTGTTCTCTCGGTATGGTAATAGGGAAAAAATCACGGAGGAATTAACGCAAAAAGTAGCTTTTTAGTTGTGATGTAGAAAGACGATTGCTGAAGTCGTCACTCTTTTGAGAGATGTGCGTTTTGTGTCATGTGTGTTCCCAAATGTGGAAAGCAGTCTCTCGGATGAAGCCGACGTGGCTTGGATGGACAAATATTTCCGTGATAATTGGCTTATTTTCGGGTATTGATGTTGTTTCAATTTCCAAAATTCGAGTGAACCTGATTAAATTGGAATGCTATCCTCGTCGAGATAGGTGTCGAACTCACTCCTCTGAGTTTTAGAGGGAACAGTTGTCTCATCTTCATCACTATCCATCGGAAAAATCAATTTGCAACGTTTTGCTGATGACGGAAGCATTACAAGATTTGATTCAGACTCACATGCAGATATCGAAACATTGGTCAGAGTAGTAAGGAAGTGACAAACACCAGATAGCGCAAGATGGCCGCCATCGCTGAGTCCCCCCCCCTCTGGAACGGTAGAGTGTCGTGGTCGGCCGCCGTGGTGCTTCGTGTCTGAGCCCCCCCCCTCTGGAACGATAGAGTGTCGTGGTGGACTTGGGCGACCGCCAGGATTAGTCTTGAGGCTATAGTGTGTGATGTTTTTGGTGCAATCTGCTGAATGTTGGGTTGTAAAATGGGTTGTTTCGAGTGGAAGGAGTGGTCGGATGAGAAAACGGAGGTCGGATTCGTGTTCAGCGTGAAATTCTGCATCGGTAGGGTGAGTTTCAAGTCAATCGGTGAGAAAAAATTTTTCTTCAAAATTTTAACAGAGTTAGAATTTGGGACGTTTTGGTGTGTAGCGCCCAAACGAAGCATCGGATTGGAAAACGGATTTCAGATTTGGAATCAGCGTGAAATTCTCTATCTGTATGGTGAGTTTCAAGGCAATCGGCGAGAAAAAATTTTCAACATTTTTCGAAAAACGACAGAGTTAGAATTTGGGAAGTTTTGGTGTGTAGCGCCCAAACGAAGCATCGGATGAGAAAACGGAGGCCAGATTCGGAATCTACGTGAAATTTTGGGTTAGGAAGGATGTTTCCAGCGAAATCGGAGAGAAAAAATTTTCACTGACGTCCCCCCCCCTCTGGACAGCTTGCTTCGATTTTGGCTTCTAGTGGACGGATTTTGTCGTGCGATAGCTCGTTTGAAAGCTAAGAGTGAGACAAATTCAGTGAAAGAATAGGCTTGTTCCTATCTGTCTTCGTTTAGATGTGAGACGCCATTTAAGATTTTGGGACATTGGTGAAAAACGACAGAGTTAGAATTTGGGACGTTTTGGGCTCTAGCTTCAAAACGAAGCATCGGATTGGAAAACGGATTTCAGATTTGGAATCAGCGTGAAATTCTTTATATGTATGGTGAGTTTCAAGTCAATCGGAGAGTTTCAAGTCAATCGGCGAGAAAAATGTTCAACATTTTTTCGGAAAAACGACAGTTAGAATTTTTGCGATGGCTGCCTACTGTAGAGCCAAAACGAAGCATCGGATGGGAAAACGGAGGCCAGATTCGGATTCAGCGTCAAATTCTACATGGTAAAGGTGTATTTCCAGCTCAATCGGAGCACTAGAACCGGAGATAGACGGGTTTTTTAGTGTTTGGATGATGGGTGTTACGTCATCAGCTGATCGCCACACACTATATAAGCTGGGAACCGAGAGAGACTTGTCATTAATACGAGAGATTGTCAACGGTAAGTCGTCTCTCTGAGCTCCGATGATAGCTTCGGACATTCCAAATCCCGAGTTTCTGTAAGAAACCGACTTAGAAAATTTCATTGCTGATATCAGCTAAGGCGTCAGACTTAGAGGTTAGCCAGGAGATGGCCTTCGTCTCCAGGCCATAAAAGACTCCAAAATTTTAAAGGCTTGTAACTTTGCTTCTACAAGTCCGTTTGACTTGATTCAAAAAAGGTTCGGTCGCTATTGACCTGCCCTAAGTGATAGACTACTTATAAAATTTCATAAGTAGTGCTAAAAAATTGAAAAATTTAAATTCGCTATTTTTTGGCAATTTTCGGGATTTTCAAACCTTCTGAATTCAACTAAGACATTTATAAAGTTGTGGGAGGCAAGCTTCGGCTTGGAATTTGGAACCTTTGTAAACAATCCACTGATTTTCATATCAAAATCGGGGTCCGGATACCAACAAAGTGATATGACGCACGCTCTGTCCGCGGGAGGTTGGATTTGTGGGCCGAGGCCTTGGAGTTGGGATAAGATCCCCTCTGAGTAATGCCTGTAACGGATTCAAAGGTTCGACACTTTCCACCAATCTCACAATTTAGCTGTATGATTATAAGAATGACTGCCAATGTCGCCTGTTAGTAATTCTATTTCATCCTTCCTTTACAGATACATAAGTTACAAAATGGGAGGCAACTCAAAATTTTTATTTAAAAAGTGCTCTTGCGGAGAAATAAAGAGGGGTGGCGAATTCAAACGTCACATTAATAAGTACAAGAATACGCCTCACTTCCACGAGGAAAGAGCCGTTATTTCCGGCTGTACACATTGCCTGAAATTTTTGAAAGGCAAAGAGCATGAGGAATTTTACATCGCCCACGCCGACTGTCCGCTCAAAAAGGCAAACAATTATATAACATCAGACATCGGCAAAGTGATCGCACCCTTCTTCAACGAAGAAACAGTCGATCTTGACGCAGCACTACAAGAGGCTATTGCAACAATTTTGGAGCCTGCTGCTTCGGCCACTACCTCATCAACAGCAGAAGAGAAGGCCCCACTAAGCGATTTGGACAGCTCAGATGACTCCGATTCTGAGGAGGTCGTCATCACTAAAAACACGGAAGAGAAAGGAAAACCAACAAATCAGTCTTCCCCGAAAAAGAAAGTAATCGCACCTTCCCCAGTAAAGAAGGGGATTAAGCAGCAGATGAACAGCTGGAATAAGGATGAGCAGATCGCAAAAGTGAGCCAGGAAT
Source organism: Prostheceraeus crozeri (assembly GCA_907163375.1). Lineage (NCBI taxonomy): Eukaryota > Metazoa > Platyhelminthes > Polycladida > Euryleptidae > Prostheceraeus > Prostheceraeus crozeri. Next base: position 6,786 of record CAJQUW010011245.1, on the reverse strand, counting down.
ATGCACTCACGAAATTAAAAGATGAGCTCACTCGTTACAAAAACGAGTGTTCGGCCCTTAGGGATGACAATTTCCACCTGAAGGGTCAGGTAGCCGAGATTCGGGCCCTCAAGACCCAAGTGATCAATTTAGAATCTTTCCGCGAAAGGGCGCTTGCCAGCGAAAAACGCGTTACTGAGCAGGCGACTTACATAAAATCATTAAAAGCTCAAGAAGAGGTATCAAATTTAAAAATTGAGCAATTAAAGACTAGCCTGACTGAGAGTCAGAAGAAAGAAGAGAGACGAACAACGCTCCACATTCCCATCATCAAGAGCAGAATCGTCGACAGCATCATCCTTGAGAGTGAGGACTTGGATGCCACATTTGAGTGCTACGAGGGAGCAATGGCGGAGATGCGCTGTCTCCATGTCTCTATAAAGCATGATGGCGAAATAAAGGAGCTGCGCCACCGGAAGCGGAAACTGCCGGCCAAATACTTACCTCAACCATCACCATCGAAGGGGTCGCGAACGGCTAAATTTCTCTTATGGTAAGTTAATATCATCTCTATCACTTGAATATATTTTCATCTATTTTTCCTTCTATTTTCAGATACGACGAGAACGAACCAACGGCTCTCTTAAGGGCCACCATGGGGCAAGACATGATAGAACCTCCACGCGGTTTGCCCTGGGCAGTCTTTAGACTGGCGAATACTATCATTAAGTTGAATCTGCTATCAGTCAACTTGAACGTTACATCACATTAGAGGGGTATATAAACCACTACCTCTCATTCCATTTCATTTCAATCATGGAGACGCCAAACGCTGCAGTCAACTCTCCTCGCGGACCACAGTTAAGACCGCGAAATTTATTTGATGAAGTTGCTAGAATAGAGGAGCAAGACAGAGTTCACAACAATCTTGCTCAGATTGGCAATCCGATGACAGCAACTGCTGTCAATCCAACGGAATGGCGCTACATTCCACTTTTTAGTCATGTGCCAGTTAGTGTGGAAGTCGACAGTGCTACCAAAGAGAGAGTCAAAGACTCTCTCAGCAGAATTGGTAGGGTGTAAGATGACGTTACTCCCGAGAACGAACCAACGGCTCTCTTAAGGGCCACCATGGGGCAAGACATGATAGAACCTCCACGCGGTTTGCCCTGGGCAGTCTTCGGACTGGCGAATACTATCATTAAGTTGAATCTGCTATCAGTCAACTTGAACGTTGCAAATGAAGTTCGGTGTAATACTTCCTTTCGATGGGCGTTCCTGTATAGGACGGCGGTGAAACCCGTAGCTATGTATACCGCAAGGGACATTCGGCAATGGTCAATCTTGTTAAACCTCTCTGCGTCATGTTTGCAAGTGATTGCCTCTGTCTCAACGTAGTATGCATTCGCGCCAGGGCGACATTTAGCCAACTGTCGAAGGTTACCTTATAAACTATCCATTGCATACGTTATGAGAACCATGAGTTCTACCTGTCTCTATCAATGAGACGAATTGATGAATGGAATGAAATGGGAGGACACTCACGCGCCACACGCAACATAACACACTTCTCTCTTCCATAGTCTAACAAGCTCTTTACACATGGATCGCAGTCGATTGCTATCCCAGAATCATGTAAGCTATCTTAATTTTATTTGACACTATTTCATCTATCATCATCAGCCATATGAAGTGTCATAAGATTTACAAGTTAGACTAAGCGTGCTACTATTTCCAAATGAAAAAGTATACATGGTTGAATTATTCACTAAAACCCCATTCAAGTAAGTCAGTATGAAAGCAAAGATAATACGAAATAAACATTTATTATGGCATGTATTTCAAAAGGTCTTCATCGTCCATATCGTCCCAGAGTCTGACTTCACATAGATAACAAAAACAGTTCAGTTGCTTTAATCGTTCTTCCACTGCGAGCCTCACTTTATCAATATACTCCCACTCTGCCATAGTTCGTGGCTGGGAGTTAGGGGTGTACCACTCCCATAATTGGTGGAGGAATTTCGTGCTGGTGATCTCCATCACATCGTCAGTATCGTACTGGAGATACTTCCACCTCACGCCTGTTAAGTCGGGACACTCCTTCTCACATACACTCTCCTCTTCCTCATCCGCTGGTAATGATAACTTCCTGATATTGTCCAGTTGGTACACCTTCTCCACCTTCGCCTTTCTTGGAGCGTTTGGTGTAACGAGCGCCTTTGGTGTTGAGCATGGAGAAGAGAATTTTGTGTTTGGTGTTGTCGGAGGGCTTGTCATGTTGACTGTGAATAATGACTTTGAAATGTTTTCTAATTCTTAAGTATCAACAGGCAACCAATCAGAATGAACATCCAATGAATGATGAATATGAAAGTATATAAGCAAAGTGACATTCATGTCATTTCATTTAATCTGTGAATCATACAAGTGACGAACGCACGATCTCTCTCTTTGACTATTATTCTGTCTGATCATATTTCATTAAAATGGTAAGTTAAAGATTTCCTCTCTCATCTCCCTCAAACGTGTGACTAATAGCATCTTCCTCAATTTCAGGCATCAACTTCATCACCAACGCCCTCTCTTCTCGAGGAAAGTTTAGAGTTATTGAGTCAAGGTAGGTTGTAACACTACACTGAGGCTTGAACAGAGATGATAGAATGATTTCTCTTTCAGGTGATGCGAGTTCCAGCTCAGAACTGTCGCGACATGGCAACGAGTGGGAATGTGCTGACTGTGGGCACATCTTCACGAGGAAATGGGATCTCACCCGACACATCAAGCGAGGTGTTTGTCGACCTAAGCCGGCATCAATCTCCGAAGGTAGGGATGATTCTGTTAACGATGTCTCCTTTTCTTGCGACTTGTGCATTCAGTCTTTCGAGACACGTTTTGAACTATCTTCGCACAGACTTCAACATACACACACGAACGATACCTACACCAACGGTACCTCCTCTATCCAACTTACTGAGGTGTCCATAAATAATTTAGTGAGGAACTACCAGATGGACTCCTCAGAAACCATTGCTAACTTTGAGGAATGGTTTCATCAAAATTCATCATTGATAGAAGCGCTCTTCAACAATTTAGACAATTTTAGGATGAAGGCGCTCATCTATCTTAAAATAAAATATGTAAAAATCGACCACCATACTGGACAAATAATAGAGAGGTTAGAGTTTCACATACCCTCCTCTCCTGCAACCGAGGTTGTAGACTATGAGTCTTGGATAAATTTTCACATCCAAGGATTAAAATTAAATATTGATAAGTTTAACGAGCGCGATAGCGGTCTCATTTTTGACGGCATTGAGTCCGCCTTATTTAAAATCAGTTTATTAGGAAATCATAGTGGTCGAGGCTCCTTTAAACTTCCAAAAAATTTAAAAAACAAAACAGCAGTCATCAATGTCGATTGCGAATCGCAATGTTTTAAATATGCTGTCCTCTCCATTCTCCACTATAATGACATCAATGCGAATCGAAATCGTACATATAGCTATAGGCAGTGGGAGAATGAATTAAACTTCGATGACTGTAATAGTGACGATATGAAAATTAAAGATATAGAAAAATTTGAAAAATTGAACAACATTAAAATAGTTCTCCATGTTTGGGAAAAGGGATTGAAGGGGGTGCGCTACAACTCGCGTTCGAGTTGTTATGACCATGTTGTCAACCTTTTATTAGTAAGACAGGATGATAGTGAGGAATGGCACTACTGCGGCATTCCCAAAATTTCTCGCTTATACCACCACTTAAGAAATTCTAGCTCATCAGAGATTTATTACTGTGACAGATGCATTCGGAACTTTAGGAGTAAAAACAAATTTGAAACTCATTATGAGTGGTGTAAGCGAGGTAAACTGCAAATGGAACGCATGCTCAAAGATAAGGAGTTTTCATATAGAGAGAATGGCGATGAACTAAGTCCTCTTCGTGTCATCTATGCTGACATCGAATGCTATATCGATGATAACATCCATCGACCAGCAGCCATTTCCTGCTATGAAGTATGGCATGACCATTTCCAAAATAGAAAAAATAAAATGCACGTCTGGCAAGGTGAGGATTGTATTTACCAATTCCTACAATTCCTCGAACAGGCTGTAAAATTTCAGCAAAAGTATGATGGTGAACTCTATCGCAGATCATTGCATATGACAGCAGATGATCAAGCAAAATTTGATAGCTGCAACATTTGCCCCAAATGTAGGAAAACATTTGATGATGATAAGATTAAGAAAGTGCGCGACCATGATCACATCACTGGTAAATTTAGAAACGCACTCTGTTCAAAATGTAATTTTTCACTTAGGATGAAACGGCGTACATTACCCGTCATTTTCCATAATTTCAAGGGCTACGACAGCCATATGATAATAAAAGGAGGTTTAGGTCAAATGAAAGAGTGGAAGCTTGATGTAATAGCACAAACGAGAGAGAAGTTTATGGCCATGACAGCAAAAGTGCCTGTCGATAAAACTAAAGAAAATAAGACGGTCTATTTTGATATAAAATTTTTAGATTCCTACCAATTTATGACTGCATCACTGGCCTCTCTCGTGCAAAATCTAAAGTCTCTTCCACTAACACAAAATCTTAAGAAACAATATCCAAATCTAACCGATGAAGTCATCACACGGAAAGGAGTCTTTCCATATGCATATTTTGATGCAATTAGTAAACTCGGCGAGACTTCTCTTCCGCCCATACATAAATTTAAAAATGATTTGACCGGCGCAGAGTGTAAGACCGAAGATTAAGATCATGCACAAGATGCATGGATAAAATTTGACTGCCATACATTTGGTGAATATATGATTGCCTACCTTAAGTTAGATGTATTTTTGCTGGCTGATGTATTTCAGGAGTTTTGACGAGTGGCATTAGAAGAAGATAAGTTAGATCCCGTCCACTTTGTCAGTCTACCAGCCATGTCATTTAAGTCTGCTTTTAAAATGACTGGTGAGACCACTCATCTCTTACAAGATCCAGAGATGTATAATTTATTTGAGCGAGGAATTCGCGGTGGTCTCACATTTGTAAATAAACATAGGTTAAAATCAAAAATAGTAGGCAATGACCAGACTCATCTGAAGTATTATGACCAAAATAATTTGTATGGTAGTTCATTATCCAAACCGCTACCTCACTCTGAGTTTAGCTGGTTAGATGATAGTGAAATTCAACATTTCTCCAACCCTTCCAACATACTAGCAATTCCAGATGAAGGTGATTGGGGATATTATTTTGAGATAGATCTGATCTATCCAAATAATATTAAACATAAAACCGTAGATTTTCCACTCGCACCCGAATCAGGTGAAGTGAGTAAAGATATGTTTTCCGACTTTATGAAACAATTTCATAAAGATTTAGAATCATGTGGACAGCCCAAGTATAAGCCTTGTCGCAAACTTTTACTCACTCAATATGATAAAGAAAACTATCTAGTCCACTTTAGCATCTTAAAATTTTATTTAGAAATGGGCATGATTTTAAAAAGAGTTCACCGCATTATTAAATTTAGACAGAAAGCCTTCCTCAAGCCATATATTGATAGCAACAGCCAGAAACGTGCACTAGCCCAAAATAACTTTGAAAAAGATTTTTATAAATATAAGAACAACAGTCTATTTGGTAAGACGATGGAGGATGTTAGAAAGCGCTTAAACTACAAACTAGTTAATGATGATCAAAAGTATCACAAATTGCTCTCATCACCTCTATTCATCGATAGAGACATTATCGATGAGGACCTTATAGGTGTTAAAATGATAAAATCTGAAGTTGAGTTGTGCAAGCCCATCTATATTGGCCAAGCTGTACTAGATTACTTTAAGCTTGAAATGTACCAACTCTTTTATAAAATACTAAAACCATGTCCTCTCGTAAAAGAGGTTCGTTTGTTGGGTGGTGATACAGATAGTTTCTTCTTAGGTATTACCACTCAAAAAGATTTAAATTTCAATGAAGTAGGAAAATCTTTAGAAAGATATTTTGATACATCAAATTATCCTACTGATCACCCACTCTACTCCATCAAAAATAAGGCAAAACTTGGCTGCTTTAAGGATGAGACAGCAGGGAAGGAAATAGATGAAATGATTCTCCTCCGTCCAAAAATGTACAGTATGAAATTAAAGGATAGTGATGATAGCATTAAGCGCGCTAAAGGCATATCAAAATCCATTGTGCAAAATATGAAACATAAGAATTTCAGGAAAGCATATAGAAATAAAAATATAACGTTTGTCAATATGACAATCTTAAAATCTAAGTCGCATGAGATCAAAACTCATACTTTTAGGAAACGGGGCCTGCCGCGAACCCATGGCGCTACAGGCGTTGCGACCTGCGTTGACTGGCTCGCCACGATGCGCTGAGCAGGCCGCCGCGGCGTTAGCGGTCTGAGCGCTTTCAGCATGGGAGGATAAGAGGGTGCTGGTTAGAACACAACATATCTCTTCCACATGGACATCCTGACACAAAACATACCACCATCCAAAAGAATTAAACTCACACTACCACATTCAGGAGACGTCTTAGCATAATCATCCTTAACTTAGTATTTTGATGTTGATTTCTGTAGATAAACATTGTTGTTTTATGTATCGCAGGAGATTGTTTTTTCCTTGTGAATATGTGTCCACATCTGTACATTCCCCATGTGATGACTTTTCCACTGAAAGACATTTTTCCTATCCCTGTATTATTTCCACCCTTCACGTAGTAAAAAGACTTTTTGTATATAACAATGTTTATTGAAGTGCGCTCATGTATATATTTTCAGTGGATGTT
>CAJQUW010011242.1:0-177446 GCA_907163375.1 Prostheceraeus crozeri | reverse complement strand
AGTAGAGTGAGACTGTCGGAAGCCATGCTGACTATCATCAAGGTTTTTTCAATTTTGCCCCACATTGTTTGTAAAACAAGTCTCTCAAAAATCTATGACCCCAACGTTAATCAATTAATGACTTATTAAGGGGTGATAGCCATTCTGTATCGCTTGGTGACATTTGAACGGACCCTCTAGGAATTGCGAAAATCTATCCAAGTGAGCATAATAATGCAGAAAGTTTCGTACAAATCATTTGCGTTCATTCTAGCATCAATAAATCTCTCCTAGTCGATGCGGACAAAAATAGCTTCGAAGAGCATCGAGACCAGATCGCCTAAAGTCATGTATTTTTTTGAATGTGACAATTATAATTTCCTATATTGTTGGATTCAGATAAATGACAACATGATCTGAATTTGCAATTGGGGCATTGAAGTTTGCATCTTCATGTTTGCAAATCTCGTTTAGATCATGGGAGATCAGAGCGTGGTCTAAACATTTGATCCTCATGTAGGTGAAATGAAATATCACAATAATAATAATAATGATAAACGTTTTTATTTCATAATGAAAATCACATCGTTACAAGTCACAGGTTGCGAATAATTTCAAGTTACAGGTAAGTAGATCAGTCACTAAAAATACACATGAGTTTACACCGAACACGATCGAGTAGGCAGCGCTTATGCAGAGTTTGCAAGACTTATACAGCTGTAGGTGAAAGAAGCATGTCTACGTTTAGTCTTCATAAGTGGAACACAAAGTTTTCTAGAGAAAGGGAGCCATTTGGGGAATAGTTCAAGAGAAAATGGGAAGGATATTCCCATACGATGAAAAAACTTAAGTGCCTGATTCTGCCGGCGCATAGACAGCAAAAGTAAACATTCGTCCTTGCATTATTCTCCACAAATAATGCGATGACACTGCCGTTGAATCTTTTCGATTTTTTTCGCAGTTCTGCTTACTAAGTCCTATGAAAATTGGATTACAATATTCAAGGATACTAACAATGGATGCCTGATATAAAGTAATCAAATCGCGTTTTGTTAAAAACATCGTCTGAGTACAAAAATATTCATAGATGCTTCCTTACAAATATATGTTACATGCGCATCCCATGACATCGAGGGTTCATAAATAACACCAAGAATTTTTACAGATGGTTCTAAGGGATACGAACAGCTAATATAGACAGACTGTTTCCTGAAGGCAATAAAACTTTAGTTTAACTTTAGTTAACTTTTAGTTAACTTTAGTTTTATCAGAATTCATTGTCAAACATGCAGAATCATTGTCAAAAATGAACATTGAATATGGGCATGGAGATGACTTCCTCTAAGAATGAGTGAACTTATAGCAGCATCAAGAATCAAACATGTCCTTCGGGGTTGCTCAATGATTGAAGAAAATTCTGCGCCATTTAATCAATACACAAGACCGAAGTCGTAAATCTTGCTGTTGCATGTTATGGAGCATAACATACCACCCAGCGGGGTACCAACATCAATGGACAGTGGCAGATTACAGTATGCGCTCAATTAAGATGGAATTCGTCGATGGACCATATTACACGTGTACACGTAAGAAGCAAACAGGCCTCCAATCCAAGCTTCTATTTCACAAAATTATGAAGCAATTCTTTTATGTGCTTATAGCGACACACTAACAGACCTTTTCCGTTGAACCCCAGCTCTTCAAACTATATATATGTGATATTTATTCATCTAGGAATTCATAAAAATTTCCGTGTGATATTTTTTCATATAATACACTAAGATCATTGGAAGACCGGAGATATCTGCACTAAACTATGCGTTATGCCAACATAGCCCATTCGTAAACGAATCCGAACCTGGACTCTCGATTTTGTGCTGTGGAATATCACCAGCGAAGAACGCCTTCATCATACAAGAAGAAATGTTTTTTAGAAATGCTTTGTTCAACTATCTGTTTTAGACATTAAAGAAAGCAAAATAGGCAAGTAATTGCATGCCGTGCTATCCGGATCCTTATTAATCTCCATCTGACTACAACACTTGAACTTCACTGTGGCTTATTCTTGACGTCAGACCATTGACTATTCATAACGGAAACATAGACGATCATTTTGTGTTGATCATTATTTATCTATTACTAATTGACTGAAATGGTCAGATCGGTGAAATATATTTCAAATTTTGCTGATAAAAAGTGTGTCACAAGTTTTAAGTTTCAATTTTTAACATAAGGATAATTCAATGATATCCTGATTATTCGGATCATTTTTAAAATGTGATTTTGGAAATGCTAAACTTTTCGAATATTTCTGAGAAGGAATGAATATGAAATAAGAGAAATGAGGAAAGTCATTTTCCTCTTTATCATTTGTGATAATAAAAACTTTACAAGAAATTAACAAATTTTCGCAACACTTGCGTAGGCATATTCAAGGAAAGGGATCTGCGGGGCTTTGGCCCACTAACCAATTCAGTAGCATGTAACTAAGATGCGAATACAATAAGCATAGAAAAAGATGAGTTGAGTCCAAAATGAGTGACCTATAAACTAAATTTACATCATAGGCCTAATACAAGGTGGATAAACTTCACTTTAATCAGAATTTTCTCAATGACTATAAATTAACAAACGGAAAATAACAGTATTTTTTAAAAATTTCTGAGCGCGTGTTGGTGGATTTAAACCACCGACGTCTGGCATTTTAACGGTCCACCAACTGAGCTATCGACGGGCGACAGCATGATATAAGTCCTCAACTGAAGAATCTGCGTAATCCAAGAATCTGCGCGGGCTTTGTCCCCCTAGACATCAGAGCATTAATCGTCAAGCCAAATTACAATCAGCTGCAATCTCAACAAGAACGGCCGCGTGGCAGGGATTCAGCAGCGTTTCACTAAATCGCTACTCTGTCTGCCTGCTCTGGCACCTGCAAGGCTTACCAGCACTCTCCCACCCTGGCTTCCTAGGGCTGTTTTCCAATGCAAGTAGGCCGTGCGCGCAAGATGTGTGTGTCAGCGTGTGTCCGATCAGATGACTGTACTCATGTGTTTATACTTTTGTTGACAAGTGTTGGCTCTAGGCCATTGTGTTTTGGAGATTTTGGTATCATGGTGCTCCTAGTTCTTTCATCAATGCTCAACGCCTATCTATTTTTCTCTGTGTTTCATCTTTTACCATTCATTTTCAGGAAGCTTATCTGTTCGAGATCGTAACCTTTCTTGCTGATGACTGATCAGTGCGACAGAACTTTGTAACTTCGCGATCGATTTGCTCTGTATTTGTGTCAGATCTGCACAGTGATTTCTGGATTCTCTGATTATGTAAAGCAATCCGTCAATATTTAACCAAAGTTGGAGTGGTCGAGTCCAATGGTTGCTGGATCGTTATGATTACGGTCCTCGCTCAGTTACGCTTCCCTATACGAAATAAATTTTTTCCTCATTTGTGTCTCTTTTGTCAACAAGGTGAAGAGATTAAACCAGCTCAAAATTCTAAGTTTCAATGCCACAAGTATTCGTGGGGAATTACCTGACTTTAATAGTCACTTCGACTGTTCTGGTTTTAAATTTGATGCTCTCACGGAAGCTTGGCTGAATGATAGTGTTTTTGTTGGAGAAATTTTGCAGCATTTCAACTATAATATATTTAGGAAAGATCGGAACTATGCAGCCACTAACGAGAAAGATGGAAGTGGTGTGCCTTTAGCTGTTAACTGAGCTATTTCATCAACTCGACGGCTAGATTTAACTCGACGGAAATAATTTGGGTCGAAGTAAAGTTAGATCATTTCCGAAAGTGCTTCTTTGGAGTTGTATACTTGCCTCCATATTTTACAATTGACATGGTTGATTTGTTGGAAGATTCTCTTGAAAAAGTCAGAGCATGAGCCAATCGCAATGACTGTATAATGCTTCTTGGTGATTTCAATATGTCTGACATCATTTGGGGAACGACTGATAATGAAAATCACGCCATATGCACCAATTTTTATGGCCTTTCCAGACTCAGCTCATCGTTCCTTGAAGTTATCAGTGGTAGTGAATTGAAGCAACACAACACCTTCCCAACTTGTTATGGTAAAGTTCTTGACCTTGTTTTCAGCAGTGGTCTAGATGTCTTGATTGATTACACGGTGAACCCTACGACTTCTACGCATCAGGCGTTGGAAATCACGGTCTCATTACCATGCATGCACTCTAAAATTGCGCCGATGCCGACAATTCATAATTTTAAGAAAGCTGATTATGGACTCATATAGCGGCTCCTTGCATGTTTCTGTTGGACAAGTCTTGCGAGTTGTGCCTCTGTAAATGATGCTTTATCATATTTCTATGATATTATTTTTGCAGTAGTCGCTGAAGCTGTACCTATTATGAAAATCAGACATCGAAAGTACCCGTACCGGTATACAACAGAGCTTATTGCTCTTATCAATGAAAAGCAGAGGGCGCATAAAAATTTTATCAGAACAGGTCGTGATAAAAGCAGCGTAGCTTGTGAAGCATTCCATAAACTTCGCAGTGAAGTCAAGACCGTGCAAAGAAAGGCTCATCAAGATTGTCTGGAGCAAGTTTATAAAGGCATTCAATCGAATCCTAAACGTTTTTGGTCATGCGTAAAATCTTTAAAGTCGCCTGACTCTGCCAAATGTCATGACTTATGGCAATGCTCAGTACTCAAACTTGAAAGCTACTGCATTTCGAAAATATTTCGAACAATATATTTTGCTAATATGCCGAACAAATCAACTGTTACCAATCTTTTGTGCTACAAAGACTTCCTCTCAAATGCTCTAGATGATGGATTTCAAATGCATTCTGTATATGCTGACTTTCATAAAGCTTTTGACAGTGTGCCTCATTCATATTTGTTGATGAAGCTAAAAATGCAATTTGTTGTGATTGGTACAGATCTTGACTGGTTTAGAACATACCTGTTTGACAAATTCCAACGTGTGGTTCTAAGCGGTTTTGAATCAGATTGGGTTTCGGTCAAGTCGGGAGTGCCTCAGGGATCTGTTCTTGGTCCTACATTATTTATGATGTACAGGCCGGCCATAAAGTCACGCAGGATGTTCAAAACACCCTGTTCCCAGGCATTCTCACCTATACAAATCCAAATACTGTGAATATATTCTCCTTATCATGGCAAATTGTCTGGTATCTCGCGATACCCCCTTGTACAAAGAACTTTGATAAAGATCTGCCTCAAAACAAGTACTGTATTTACGTCACTCAATCTATCTTCTAAGATATAATTCAACTCTTCATTCTTATTCAATTAAAGTTCTAGCATCTGATCCAAATGTCATTTTTGTGAATTGTGTTGAACTGATTTAATTATTCACTGCGAAATCAAGTCAGTGAAAGTCAGATTGAATAGTCATCACTTGCGGCGAAGAACCGATCGAACACACGTGTAAACAAAAGAATGGATTTACCGACCCGTATAAAGTTAGTGAAATTTTATTATCAATCCAATTGCTCTCCAAAACAAGCATTACGACTTTTTCGAAATGAAACTGGTATCAGGAATCCTCCTTGTTGTGAAACGACAGTTTCACGTCTCATCCAACGTTTCGAAACTACCGGCAGTGTTGAAGATGAGCCCCGATGTGGACGCCCAAGAGTTTCCGATGCCACAGTTCAGAAAGTTGAAGAAACTTTGACGGATTTGAAGAAGCGACACTCGCTAGGGGTGTGTAGCTCTACAAGAGTCGCAGCCAGCACTCAAGTACCGCAATCGACTGTCAAGAAAATTTTCCATGAGAGATTACATCTTCGACCATATCACATCCAAAGGGTCCAAGAACTTAAGGAAACTGACTATGAAAAGCGTTTACAATTCGCAAACCTCTTCACAGAGATGTGTGAGCGTGATCCAAGGTTCTTTGATTCGATCTTGTGGACTGATGAAGCTCATTTCTATTTGAATGGTTGTGTGTTTACCAGAAATTGTGTTATTTGGGCCGCTTCTAATCCGCATGTGACTGTCTCATCATCTCTACACCAGAAAAGATTACCGTTTGGGGAGGCTTTACGTCAACAATGATTTTACCACCGTTCTTCTTTGATGGCAGTATTGACGGTGATTCCTATCTTGCTATGCTCCAGAGTCATGTTGTTCCATTGCTGAAACAAAGGCGAATGCTCTCTAAGACGACTTTCCAACAGGATGGAGCGCCTCCTCACATAAAGAGGTGCGTGGCTGATTATCTTCGGCAGCAGTTTGGGACAAGAATTATCAGCCGATGCTTTGATCGTCCATGGCCTCCACGATCGCCTGATCTGTCACCGGCGGATTTCTGGTTTTGGGGTGCTCTAAAGCACAGAGTGTATCAAAGGTGTCCGACGACATTGGATGAGCTTAGAGAGGCAATTTGTGAAGAAATGAGCTCCATTTCCCCGTCAGAATTGCGCAGAAGCTGTGAGAATATTCTGGTTCGTCTTGAAGAATTGAAACTTAACCAAGGTCGTCATATTGAGAATTCATAGACGGTACACATTTTGTTTGACTACATTTGTTTGTTAACGCTACCAATCAATATTTCGAATAGAATACAAGTTGTTTTTCTTATAAAAACTTGCTCTGGAACACTATTTCTTGAATAAAGAGTTGAATTATATCTTAGAAGATAGATTGAGTGACGTAAATACAGTACTTGTTTTGAGGCAGATCTTTATCAAAGTTCTTTGTACAAGGGGGTTGTTGCGCCATTGCTTGGCGCTGAGCCCAACCAGTAAATTGTGACTGTAATTACTCATTGTTGTCGATTGGCTTGTCATCGTGTTAATGTTGCATAAGTATCGGTTGTGAGCCTGACTTCCCATGCACAGGTCTTTCACTTTCACAATACACTCTCCGCTTGAATCACGTTATTTTATTGATGGCGTTACAGGGGTATCGCGAGATACCAGACAATTTGCCATGATAAGGAGTCACAGTATGCTATGATTCACAGTATTTGGATTTGTATAGGTGAGAATGCCTGGGAACAGGGTGTTTTGAACATCCTGCGTGACTTTATGGCCGGCCTGTATATTAACAACATTGCATCGCACTTTTCCAAGAGTGAGTTTCTACTTTTCGTAGATGATGTAAAAACCTTCACGCGCATACCTTGTGTCAAAGATTGTGACGAATTACAAAGTGACTTGTCAGCGTTGAGTAATTGGTGCACAAAGTGGAATTTTTCACATGAATTTGTCGCTGAAGCGCAAGCTCACTATATCATTTAATTATGTGATCAATGGACATGCTTTATGTTGTGTTCAGCATATAAAAAACCTTGTGTTTAATTCTCTTTTGATCTTTCGTTCTCATAACATGTAAGTATCATGATCAATAAAGCTTATCGCATGATGGGGTTTGTGAAAAGAACTACGAAATCATTCAAGAATGTTTGTGTGTTAAAAATTTTGTATAACTCATTCGTTCGATCACGGCTGGACTATTGCTCGCAAGTTTGATGTCCCAACGCTAGGCATTTAATCAATAAGATTAAACGATTAGAGAAGTCTTTCGTAAAGCATCTATGCTTTAAAACTAATGTGATTTACAAATCTGATAATTATGTAAACTTGTGTGACTTTTTCAACCTAACTACTTTATAAAGGACGCACAAAATACATGACATTGTATTTTTTATAAAGCTATAATGGTATTGTGAATTGTCCATGTCTTGCATCTTCAATTCCTTTCCAGCTGCCTGTTCGCCGTACCAGACAATCGTGTACATTTTCAATCAAAAAGTGTCGCATCAATGCTAGGAAAAATAAATTCATTCCAAGAGTTAGCACGCTATTGAACTCACTCGATAACATTGATTTATTCAGTATGTCCCTTTATACTTTAAAGTGCACTATACGCTTTCACTGGCACGAAATGTGAATTTTGTTACATTTTTTTATTATTTTTATGTGTTTTTTCTGACTGCTTTTTTTGCATGTTATTATGGTGTATCACTTGCTATGTATGCCAGATTGACTGTTATTGGCTACAAGACGTTGTGATCTGCAATTAATGCAAATACAAAAAAAATACAAGTACTGATAGTAGTAAGAAAACGGCGAACACCAGATAGCGCAAGATGGCCGCCATCGCTGAGTCCCCCCCCCCCCTCTGGTCCACCAGTGTCGTGATGTGCCGTCGAGGTTCTGCTGCCGTCCCCCCCCTCTGGTCCGCCAGTGTGTGAGTCTCGGGTGTCTGTGTCCGACCGCCTGGTGGACTTGGGCGACCGTCTAGGTTGACGTGGGCGACCGTCTAGGTTGTCTTGGTTAAACTGTGGTATGTTTTGGTGTGTAGTGTCGAAACGCGGCCTCGGATGTGAAAACGGAGGTCAGATTCGGATTCAGCGTGAAATTCTGCATCTGTATGGTGAATTTGAAAGCAATCGGAGATAAAAATTTTCCGCTGACGTCCCCCCCCCCTTTGATCTAACTTTGGTTCTAGTGGACGGATTTTGTTCGTTCGACTTGCATTGGAAAGAGGATGAAACACTGCTCGACCGCATTTTTCGTTGCGAGTCAATCGGAGCAGCCGTTCAAAAGTTAGAGCGGTTACAAGATTTTAGGTCGGAGCTCACCTGAAAAAATCCTAAGTGTCAGAGTGACTTTGTATGGGAAAAATTAAAAATTTTCCAAAGTGTGGAATTTCGACCTGGGACCTTTACCAAAGTTTGTTTCATCAAATTTCGCTGACTCCCCCCCCCTTTGATCTAACTTTGGTTCTAGTGGACGGATTTTGTTCGTTCGACTTGCATTGGAAAGAGGATGAAACACTGCTCGAACCGCATTTTTCGTTGCGAGTCAATCGGAGCAGCCGTTCAAAAGTTAGAGCGGTTACAAGATTTTAGGTCGGAGCTCACCTGAAAAAATCCTAAGTGTCAGAGTGACTTTGTATGGGAAAAATTAAAAATTTTCCAAAGTGTGGAATTTCGACCTGGGACCTTTACCAAAGTTTGTTTCATCAAACTTTGAAATTTCACTGACGTCCCCCCCCCTCTGGACAGCTTGCTTCGATTTTGGCTTCCAGTGGACGGATTTTGTCGTGCGATAGCTCGTTTGAAAGCTAAGAGTGAGACAAATTCAGTGAAACAATCGGCTTGTTCCTATCTGCCTTCGTTTAGATGTGAGACGCCATTTACGATTTTGGGACATTGGCGAAAAACGACGGAGTTAGATTTCGAATCAGCTTAATGTTATTGTCCAATGAGGATCATCATCCAATGAGAATCAAGCATTTCTTTATAAATAGCGAGCCTTCCACAGTGAGAATCAATCCATCGTTGAATCACACGAGTGACGGACGCACATTTTCTCTCTCTCTAGTTCCCTGTTCTATTATCCAACTAAAATGGTAAGTCGCTACTTCCCTCCCTCTCCTCCCTTGAACGTAAACTTAATACAATCTTTTTTCATTTTCAGGCATCTACTCCATCTGCTGCACTAGTAGGACAACATGACGGTCAAACGTTACAAGGTTCGCTCCGATCAGATCATCTACAACTGAGGCCAGTGGAAGAAACAACCAAGGTACATAATCCTACACCGCTACAGCGTAAATTTAAACAAGTCTTGCGTTATGATGATCATAGCGTAGTACTCCAAACGGGAATGCTCCCTTCCACGGATGTCAAGATAATGCACAATCAGTATGGGGACTACATACTGATCCCCGTGAGTCCGTACATTCGCCGCCAACTTGATATTATTGAGGAGTACGTGACATTAAATATGGACATTCCTACTCCTCTTGCTCAAGAGTGGAAAGCGAGAGATGACAAGGATACTCCCTATAGAAAGATTTGGGATGGTAATCAAATTTGCCTACCGGTATCACATTGGTGTACTTACTATAAGAAGGAGGGAGATCATTCAACAATCATCACATGCGACGAGCTCGGAGAAGGTACTTGGGATATCCTTTTCAAAGTGAATGGACTATATTATGGTCAGCACAAAGATAATAAAATAGCCTCTCTCTCCATGCATATGGAATCCATCCTATATATTCCAAAAGCAGCCAGCGTAGATGACATAATTGATCAAATCCTCAACAGCAGTGGTACGAAGCGCAAGTCGGAGAAGAATGCTACATCAAAACGCAAATCAAAGAAGGAGAATTACTAGTCCTTTCCTAACTCTACCCTATGACAATTCGCTTATGTGCTTTGAGTGTCGTAGACGTGGTCTTATTAGATACATTTTACTTCTTCGTTGCCATCATATCATTTGTGTATTTTGTCGTGAAAAGCATCGATGTAATTCTTCATTTTGTAATATGTTATAGAACGCTTCCTTAGATGTGTAAATTTCCGTTTTAGGCTTCTATCATCATTTTTATGGATTGTGAGGGTGAACCTGTACAGGAGCTCAGTGCTATTGCTATGAACAATTGGACATATCAGATTGTCAGTGTCTATCATCAACATGCCAACTGCGATCCCAATGTTGATCAATGGGCGAGAAAACACATTCATGGACTTAATCTGAAATATTTGCAAGACTATGGCTTTTCTTGTGAGAGTGCTCTTCTTATTGACTTTAAACGATGGTTAGCTGCTTTCAATGTTATACGCATCTTTTGTAATAATCCTGGTAAGGAGAGGAAAGTATTTCCCAATCTAATCATTGATGATATTTTGCTCCCGCCTTGGGATAGTAGAGTGAATCAACATTATCATGAAGTCACGAAACGTTTTAAGGATTTGTGTGTTCCTATTTTGTCTGTTCGTTGTAGTAGCTACGTTCATAACCAATGCTTCTTTCCTCCTTACCTCAACACTGCCAAAGTCCTGTATGGTTATCATTGCTCGCTGTATGATAGTTATCAGCTGTATCTATTTTATCTCTTTCAAACCATTGATTTATAATGCATGCTTGTTACCGTTATTCAATAAATGTTACTATGAGAAGAGTTGTTGTTTTCATGCAATGGATGGGTTAGATAAAGGGCGATCATGTCTTTCTCAAACGACTGCGGAACATTACGTTTTCATAGGCAAAGTTTAAAAGGAGCTGTTCAAGATTATGTGATAAATTTTCATAAAGATGAGACTGACATCGAAGCAGTGCTCGATGATGCTAGCACTCTATTTCTAGAGTTAATGAATACATTCTCTGATAGCATTGTCATGGCGCGATTAGTTGCGAAAATTAAGTTTAGTCATTTTGGAAAGGAAGAGGTGGAAACTCGCTCTTTCCATTTTACTTCTTATTCAATGGAAGTGGTAGATCACCCCGAAGAATTTTTTAAAAGACATATGATAAAAATTGCTGAACGTCTTAACGCATTTAACCATCATGGTAGCAGTCTAGTGATTGAAGCGATTTCAGATATTCACATTCAACTTTCCATAAACAAAAATTAAAAATGCAGTGGTACTTGATTGTAGCACAACTGGTTTTCGAGCTATGTCTGCTCACTCTCGAAGTATATTCCTTCTGTACATGCGTCATTTATTTAGAAAAGGCTAGCAAATTCATATCTTCAAAAAGACTTGCTATAGACATCAGTAACGGTGAAACTATGTGTTGCGATGTATGTAAACGAAAGGATGGAAATGAAAAGCGCATCTTCAAGAGATGTAAGCATGCTTTTTGTCAACGCTGTTTCATACGTAATTGCATTCAACTTTGCCAATGTAACCACTGTGATATTGCTCATTTCGAGTGTCACTTATGCCGCAATAGTTAGTACCTATGCAAATGTGGTAAAGATAGGTTTTAGCAAAGACTAACACGGAAAATGGCGAAACGTAAAATGACGAAACGTAAAAGTCAAAAGTTTTCTTCAGCCATTCAAGCTCTCCGACGAATGAAAGCAAATCAGCGATACAATGCTATACGACATGCTAACGATAAATTCATTTGTGAAATTATTTCTCATGTGAGAAAGTTGAGGACGAAGAAATTAGCACCAAAACAACGAAAGTTACTTAAGCGATATGCTACAAAATTGCGTTTCATCTCCAATCCTAAAGTCGCCCTTCAAAGAAAGAGGAAAACTCTAACACAAAAGGGCGGTTTCCTTTCAGCAATACTTCCAATGATAGCTCCTGCCGTGGGCAACCTATTGGGAAATATCTTTGGCTCTAAGCGTTAATTATGCAAATGTTGAGTTTCAAAGTAATAAAATGGATTTCAGACTTCAATGCGATAAAGTTCTGACTGTATCAGGTCCATCTCATGCAGGTAAAACTGTTTTCACGCTGAATTTATTGGATAAAAGAAGGGAGTTGTTTAGGGAACCTATCAATCGAGTGATTTGGTGTTATGGTATTTATCAACCGTCGCTGTTTCAGGAATTGCAAAGTCGCAACTTTATTCGACATGAAGGAATTATTGCAGTGGATAAACTTCAGTCTAATGATGTTGTTGTATTGGATGATTTATTAAAAGAAAGTAAGAATTCAAAAGATGTTACAGATATGTTCACTCGCGCAGCACATCATAAAAGGTGCTTTATCATCTATATCACACAAAATTTGTTTCCTGATGGAAAAGAAGCTCGTACACGAAACCTGAATACACACTATTATGCTATTTTCAAGAATCCGCGAGATAAAAGTCAATTTGAAATTTTAGCGCGACAAGTTGCACCCAGAGGATCAAAAGCCTTAATTGAAATTTTTCAAGCAGCTACTGAAAAACCATACGGTTACTTATTCATTGACTTTACGCAAGAGTGTCCGGAAGAATTTAGATTTCGAAGTGATATTTTGAAAACTCCCATGATTATCTACAAACTATGAGTTCTTATTCTCGCATGATTGTTATTCCTCAGGATGAATATGTACAATTGACTGCCATGCAGCAAGTAAAGCAACCTCTTGCAAATCAAATGTATAGGAAAGAAATAGATTATCAGCAAAATGTTCACATCAAAGATCCACATCGTGCTGTATTATTACAATCGGAAACTGTTGAGCAATTGAAAAACTTGAAGAATAAGATGCGTGACTCTGTATCGACTGCTACACCTTTAGCATCTCGCGCACATGCCATATCTCTTTTCAACAGTATTGAACCCCATCTCAATGTAAATGATAGAGGAGAAATCATTACAGATGAAAATAAAGTGATTGATGCTTCACGTTATGAAGACTTGATTCAGTATGCGACACGTAGAAAGCGCCGTCAGGGCTATGTTCCACCTGGTTGGTCATACTTTCTTAAACTATTGAAAAAGCATAATGTGCCAAAATTTGCTTTAAATAATGAGACATTGAAAGAACTTGATTCAACAGTGGCTACTACTCCAATGCTTCAGGTGATGAAAATGCCAACAAATTGGTTTAAGACGTCACCTGCTACATCCCCTCCCACACTCACTAAGCAAACAAGAGGAAGAACTCGACGTAGATCTACATCGCCACTAAAACTGGTAAAAGGAAAACGTAAAACAGCTCCTCCTAGGAAATACATGTTCTCAGACTATTAATATGAAGCAGATGTGTTGCTTGCCATGTAATGAGCCGCCAGAGGTGAATGTCGTTGTCACTTGCACTTGCTGCGCCAGCTCTCATAATGAAACCCCTAAGCAATGTGAACACGATCGCAAAACCGCTAAAGCTAAATGCTGCAGTTGTTGTAAATGTAGAAAGGCAAGAAAGAAAAAAGATGAGAAGGAGGAAAAAGAGTCAGCCGTCATCGACTGAACGTTTGAAGTCAATCTATTATGATGTAAAACATCCGGCAGGATTTGCATCTATCAAGAAATTATCAAAAGCGAGTGGTCTTCCACAATCACAAGTGAAACGATGGTTAAAGGGTCAGGCTACCTATACACTCCACAAACAAGCGAAAAAGAAGTACCGCACCCGCCATTATATTGTTCATGACATCGATGAACAGTGGCAAGCAGATTTGTGCGATGTTGCCTCCATTTCAAAACATAACTCGGGTAATAATTTTATTTTAACCGTCATTGATATTTTCTCGCGTTATGCGTGGGCTCAACCTTTAAAAACTAAAGAAGGGAAAGGAGTAGCAAAAGCATTCCAAACAATTTTTCGAGAAGGTCGCATTCCAAAAAGAATTCAGAGTGATCAAGGAAAAGAGTTTGAAAATCAGCATGTGACAAGATTATTTGAGAGGCATGACATTGAGTTGTTTAGTGTAAAGAGCGCTTATAAAGCTGCACTCGTTGAACGTTTTAATCGCACATTAAAAAATCGCTTGTGGCGACATTTTACTGCCAACTTGACACAAAATTGGACAAAGGTTCTACAAGATACACTCCATGCCTACAATCACTCTATCCATCGTTCTATTGGACTCAGACCAGTAGATGTAAATGCTGACAATGTAGATAAAGTGCGCGAATCATTCCAACGTAAACGCACTCATGTGAAAAGTGATGTGAAAATTGGCGATAAAGTTCGTATCTCAAAAGTGAAAAGTGTTTTTGCTAAAGGGTACCTTCCGAATTGGACAGAGGAGGTATTTACAGTATCAAGGATTAATCAAAAAGACTCTCCGACCACCTACAAGTTGAAAGATTACGATAATGAAGAAATTGAGGGTAGCTTTTACCGCGATGAGATTGAGGTAGTCACTGAAAGTGAAACATATTTGGTAGAGAAAATCATTCGATGTAAAAAACGGCAAGGTGAAGAATGGTGTCTTGTTAAATGGACTGGTTATCCTTCAAGTATGAACTCTTGGATGCGTCGTGCCGACATCTTTCATCTAAGTGATCGACAGTGATTCATGCAAAGTTGTAACTAACAATGTTTAGGGTTTGAGCTATGAATCCAACTGCCTCATTTTATTCACGACCCTCCTATGTAAGTGGCGGAGGACAAATTTACATCGGTGCTCGCCGCCAACGTGGAGGTAGCATACTTGGTGCACTGAAATCTGTTGTAGCACCTCTCATATCCAATGTCGGTAGATCTTTAAAACGAAATGTTTTAAGTAATGCCGTTGGCTTTGCTGGTGATGTTGCTAGTGATCTTTCCAGAGGTAGAAGTTTTAAGAGCAGTTTGTTGAATCGTGGGAAGGAACGCGGTTTAAAAACATTGAAGCAGACCATTGCTGGTGTTACTCAAGGAAAGAAATCACCTAAACGAATGAATAAAGGAAGGAGGAAACATCGCGGAGCTGGTAAGGTGCGATCTTCAGTCAAAAGGCATTCACGCAAACGTCGCAGAGGCTCTAATCATTCATCAGGCGCTAAACGACGACGCTGCTATAACTTCTAATCATGGAGTGTAAAACTTCCGGTTTTTGTTTGTTCGATCAACAAGCCATACAGACAGATATTCTTAGTTCAAGTATTGTAGATTATCATCCTCGAACAGCTGAGAATGCTGGCCCCATTGAATTTGTTATTCCTGGTGGTAGTGATGACTACATAGATTTGAGTTATGCGATGCTTGATTTGAGGTTTAGAATTCAGCAAGCAGATGGAACTGCTATTGACGATGCACATAAAGTTGGACTGAACAATTTACCATTGACTACATTACTTCGTGATGTTTCTCTAACGATTGGAGAGCAGCAAGTGGAAGGTGGTCAAAGCGATTATCCCTATAAATCATATTTCAATCATGTATCACAGTTTCATCCAGCAGCACAAAAAAGTCATATGGAAGCCATGGGATGGTACAGAGATGAAGCAGGAAAATTTGATGTTGAAACAAACAGTGGCTTTGTAAAGCGATCTGCTATGATTAAAGATAGTAGAGTATGTCAGCTATATGGTCCGCTGAATTTAGACTTCTTTAGACAGTCAAAGTTTTTACTGTGTAATACCAGCATGCGACTCAAGCTGACATTGAATAAGCCTGAATTTGCGCTGAATGCATTTGCTAAAGTTGACAATTTTAGAATTCATGTGGAAGATATTGCACTTTACATTCGTCGAGTAGTACCGAATCCAAGTGTCATTAGAGGGCATGCTGAAGGCCTTAACCGCCAAAATGCCATTTACCCCATTCAGCATACAAAGCTTCTCACCTTTACAATTCCGAAAGATCAAAAGAGTTTCATGAAAGATGGCCTCTTTCCATCGGAAGCACCGAAGCTCCTCATGGTGGCAATGGTTGAAAATGATGCATTTAATGGTAATATAAAGAAGAATCCTTTCAATTTTAAACACAATCAGTTAAGTGAAATTGCTTTACGTGTAAATGGTGTGAGTCATCCTGGTCCACCCTACAAACCAGATTTTGCTTCAGATCAATTTATGCGCAGTTATGTTGATTTTATGGATGTTTTTGGCTTTTACAATACGGATGACACCAACGGACTGACTATGAAAGAGTTTAAGAGTGGATATACTATTTATGCATTTGATTTGACTGCTGACAGCGATATTAGTGCACCCTATCGTCAAGCGAACGTGCCTCATAATATTCGTTTGGATTTAACGTTCAAAAGAACACTACCTGAGACGATCAATGTATTAATTTATGCAGTCTTCGATTCAAATATTGAAATTACAAAGTATCGTGACGTGATTCTTCAGTATAATCGTTAATGAGTTGGTTGACTGCTGACGATATTAAGACTAAAGTGCAGCGTAATGCAGACGAAGCGACGTTGAAAGCTTTCGATAATGTCTATTCACTCGATACCTTACCACCTGCAGTAAATCACTATCCCATCTTTATTGTGCTAAACACTCATTCACAGAATTTAGGCGGTGAGCATTGGAAAGCGATCTTTATTGGAGAAGACCGACGTGGTGAACTATTTGACTCTCTTGCTCAACCTCCAAATATACCAACACAGCAGTGGTTGAGAAAACATACGCGTCAATATCAGCGAAATGAACGCATACTACAACATCCACTTTCATCAACGTGTGGTGCTTTTGTACTGTACTTCATCTTAAGACGTTTACATGTATCTCGATTTGTATCTGTTATTCAAAACTTTTCATGTAATCCATCCTCTAATGAAAAAATGATTTGTAAGTTCTATCATGATTTGAAATAAAAACATCATGTTGGAAAAATTGTTTTTTATTTTACAATCCGCTGGGTACGTACATACTCAATGAGATAGTCTAGGATCATATTTGCTTGTACATGAGATTTTAGTCCAGTAATGATCACTTTACTATTATGAAAGATTGCCACATGCACAGGTAACCAACAACTAATGAGAGCTGCAGGAAAAAGTTCGGGTTCATAACACAAACTGTAACTGCTGGTACGAATCTTCAAAAATGATAGACTGTCACTCAATTGAGTAGAGATCACCATATTGTCCACAGTCAGATTCGACATCACACACCTCTCCCTCTTCCATATCCGACGTAGTAGTCTTTGTAGCTCTAAGCGCATTGACTGCGCCGATGAATGAGAAAGGGCGCCGAGAATCTGTACAGTCCCATTTGGGAAGAGTTGAAGATTCCGTGAATTGTTCATCTTCACCACTAACATTTGAGGACGACCCGGGTAATACTTGCTGTTTGGAAGCTGTTGGTGTAATGTTGTGAGATCGATTTTGGTGTAGAGTCTGAAGCGACGGAGAATGTTGACGATGGTGTAGCGATGGCGCTTCATGATGAAAGAATGAGTAAATTGAGCGATGTACCTTCCTTTTATACTTTTCCCAACTACCTTGATGAAATGTGAAGTTAGTATGAAGTTGGGAATGATAGAGTTGAATTCGCCGATTGTTGACGCGCAACCAGATGCGATTTCCAATACGTGAATGTCTTTTCATATAGAAGTATTTTAAATCCTTCATGATATGATGTAGAGATTGAAAATGGCGATAAGATAAAGCAAACTCTCTTCTCACATTTCCAGTTGAATCTTTGAAATAGACGTTTCGATCATGATCCGTTTTCAATACGTTGTAGGGAATCTAATTTCCAACTCATGGTGCGTGATAGTCATGTCTGATTAAGATTTGCATAGTAGGGCGATGAACTCACGACGAATAAATGTCATGATGGAGCGATGTATGTATCTTCTATACTTCTCCCAATTGTATTTGCGAAATGAGAAACAGTTTGCGGAATGAGAATGGTAGATTTGAATTTCATTTCTGTAATGTTGAAGCCAAACTTGATCACCCAGGGAGATGAATCTTAATGTTTCAAAATATTCCAAATCCCTCATGATATCATTGAGGTTGACAAATTGTCGCCATGTTAATGTAATTCCTCTTGATGTATGACCATGAGAATTTTTGAAATGTACGTTTCCATCACGATCAACTCTGATATATTGTAGAGAGTCCAAAATCCAAGTCTTCATGATGTTATGCAAAGTTGCAGATTAGCAATATAAAAATGTCGTTTTATCATATTTTGCTTAGCAATGCGGCTACAAAGAGATTTACTAGTAATCGAGCCGCAGTCTTTTCTACTCCCATTGATCATGCACAACAGCTAAATGGGAATTGGGAAGTGGGTGTCACTCAACTTGTTTATAGCAACTGTGTCTATACTTTTGATCATGAGGTGATGACTATTAATATGAGACGTACAGCTGCTTACCAATGTGAAAAGGGCTGCCGAGTATACATTCCACAGTGGTCAAAGAAAGATCTCTTATCATGTAAAAAGTTTATATATGATTTCTTGAATAAAGCGTGTAAACATATTGCCCAATTTACTCCACACAATGATGATTATACTTATATACATCATGTAGTTGAGAAAGATTGGATTGTTGGTTTAAGTCCAAGTTTAAGAAATGATTTAGGTTACCTCGCTAGCGCCTTGACAAGCTATGATAATTTTAACGTTAATTACCACATAAGTGCTCATAAACAGTTAATATATCGAGAGGAAGCTTATTATGTAGATCTTATTCCAAAAAATGAGAAGACGTTGGTGAAGAAGATTGTGATTAAGCCAAGAAAGACAAACATGACTCCTGAAACATTATTGAAGAAATTTAATTATCTCCTTCGAGTTGATGGTAAACAAGTGGCAACATTGACTTATATTAAATCATCTAATCATATTGCAATAAGTAAATTAAATGATGATGATCTAGTATTAATTTGTTCAAAAGATTTTCATCAGTTCTTGCGACATCATTCTGCAGCTGTTCATGGAAAATTTAATATGCAACATTTACCATGTGAAAGGTCAAATCAATTTGATACAGAATGGAGCGTATCTTTATACAGAAAGTGTGTAGAGCCTTTCGGTGGTATCTTACATGAAACAAGAGTGCTGATGCCTCGCATCATTACTTCAGTTAAATTGGTTGTAGATTATTTAAATGAAGTGATTAATGACCAACATATTTCATTTTCTGAAAAAGAAGGTACTTTGTCTCTCACTATAAGTGGAAAAGGTATTGAACTAATTATGGATAAAACTCTAATGGACATTTTGGGTTTTGACCAAAATATCTTTAAAAGTGGTACTGTAACCAAAGCTAGCGCAGACATGTCGCTATCGCGTCGTATTAACTATTTTCAGATATATTCCAATATTGGTGAAGATGTACGTGTGGGAGATGTTGAAGCTCCATTGTTAGCAATGATACCATACCAGCCAAAGAGCTGCAGTATTTTATCTGAGCATACTTTCAAGAAAGTGCATTATACAAAGCTGAAATCAAACTACATCCCACAAATTGATATTGCCATTTATGACGATGCTGGTGCGTTGATTCCTTTTCATAAAGATGCTGTGACAAGTATCACACTCCATTTCCGAATGAAGAGTTAATGCAAACGTATGCTAATATATTTTTCCAATGTGAATAATATGGAAAGTGAAAATAAGGACTCGTTTCTAATCTACTTGCCCAGTAATGCTTCTATGAATAAATTTCCCAAAAATAAACCATCAGACTATCGAGTAGAATTAAATCGCCCACTGCATTTAGAAGGTGAATGGGAGGTTGGCGTTTCTAGTATTTGCTATGATAGCAATATTCAGAATGTGAATGATTTGGAAGAAATGATATTGACTCCTCGCACCCATGATGGAATAACGATGAATAATGCATTTCAGTTCCCATACAATTTAACATCAGATGGAAAGTGGAACTATGAATGGATTCAGATAAAATCAGATTCTTATGAGCCATTTGGGAATGAGAAAATTATTAAGGCATTCAACAGTGGTAATACTTCCATCATGAAGAATAAAAATCAGAAAGCTTATGAGTTTACTATCTATCATTGGAGTGGGAGACAGTTCCTCCGCTTTCATTCTTTTACTAAAGGTCTTACGCTGAGGTTGGATAGTGAATTCTATCCGCATCTCGGTTTTGGTCATGGACTACATCTAACGTCAATTGCTACTGCAAATGTTAGAAAAGTTTATTCAAATCGAATCAACAAATTTCATTATAGATTTAAAATATTTGATGAAGATGTTGTAGAATGCGAAGAACGCATCATTTTGAAAAAGCGTGGTGTTCAACCTTTATCACTTATTGAGTTAGTAAAACGATGGAATGAGACTGTGGGTAAGAAGTATGGAGAGAAAATTATGGCGGACAAAAATAAGTTGGTTATTCAGAAATATAATGACAAACTTACAGTTTATTTCTCTCCAACCTTGCGTCATTTTGTAAGACATTATACACCTATTATTGGAAGCGGTGTGGTATATGCTTCTCATGAATATCACACTAAAGCTGATTCAGTTAATGATGAATGGTGGGTGGACATCTATGGCGATCGCATCAAGAAAATTTACCAGTCTTATGAAGAATCTAAAGTTGCTATCAATATAATGCCGCGTCTATATCATACAGTTGAAAGCTTCATTCATGTAGTAAATCCTTATATACAACAGAAGTTGAAGCATGTGATGAAAAGTAAATATGATGTAAAGACACACCACATTTCGTTTTCAATTGAAAATCAACGCGTTGTTCTGAGACTGGGTGATGACATTCAATGTCAATTGAGTAAAAATTTGAAAAAACTCTTTGGTTTTTCAATGCTACAAACTGTGTTTGCTGCTGCGCATACGATTGGTATAGAAACACCAATGACACTTGATAAACATGAACAGCACCTTTACATTCAAAGTGATTTGATTCTACCTATTTCTGTTGGCGAGAAAAAAGAATACATTTTACGTGATTTCATTCATGATAAAGACGCTTCATATGGAATAGTCGAGAAGATGTTTGAATCTATTTTCTATCATCCCGTCGTCAAACAAACTATACCCTCTATTGCTATCAAAATTACCAATGGTTTACAAGAGTGCATCCATGTGAAAGATACTAAATCCCTCATAACGTTAGTGTTTCGGAAAACAAAGTGAAGTCTTTATACAACATTTATTGAAATATGTACATGAATGTGAAGGAATAGACTTTATACAACATCCACTGAAAATATATACATGAGCGCACTTCAATAAACATTGTTATATACAAAAAGTCTTTTTACTTCGTGAAGGGTGGAAATATACAGGGATAGGAAAAATGTCTTTCAGTGGAAAAGTCATCACATGGGGAATGTACAGATGTGGACACATATTCACAAGGAAAAAACAATCTCATGCGATACATAAAACAACAATGTTTATCTACAGAAATCAACATCAAAATACTAAGTTAAGGATGATTATGCTAAGACGTCTCCTGAATGTGGTAGTGTGAGTTTAATTCTTTTGGGTGGTGGTATGTTTGTGTCAGGATGTCCATGTGGAAGAGATATGTTGTGTTCTAGCCAGCACCTCTTATCCTCCCATGCTGAAAGCGCCCGTTTCCTAAAAGTATGAGTTTTGATCTCATGCGACTTAGATTTTAAGATTGTCATATTGACAAACGTTATATTTTTATTTCTATAGGCTTTCCTGAAATTCTTATGTTTCATGTTAGAGACCAATGATCTTGATATGCCTTTAGCGCGCTTAATGCTATCATCACTATCCTTTAATTTCATAGAATACATTTTAGGGCGGAGGAGAATCATTTCAGCTATCTCCTTCCCTGCTGTCTCATCCTTAAAGCAGCCAAGTTTTGCCTTATTTTTGATGGAGTATAGTGGATGATTAGCAGGATAATTTGATGTATCAAAATATCTTTCTAAAGATTTTCCTACTTCATTAAAATTTAAATCTTTTTGAGTGGTAATACCTAAAAAGAAACTATCTGTGTCACCACCCAACAAACGAACCTCTTTTACGAGAGGACACGGTTTTAGTATTTTATAGAAGAGTTGATACATTTCAAGCTTGGAGTAATCTAGAACAGCTTGACCAATATAGATGGGTTTGCACAACTCAACTTCAGATTTTATCATTTTAATACCTACAAGATCCTCATCGATTATGTCTCTATCGATGAATAGAGGTGATGAGATCAATTTGTGATACTTTTGATCATCATTAACTAGTTTGTAGTTTACGCGCTTTCTAACATCCTCCATCGTCTTACCAAATAGACTGTTGTTCTTATATTTATAAAAATCTTTTTCAAAATTATTTTGGGCTAGTGCACGTTTCTGACTGTTACTATCTATGTAGGGTTTGAGGAAGGCTTTCTGTCTAAATTTAATAATGCGGTGAACTCTTTTTAAAATCATGCCCATTTCTAAATAAAATTTTAAGATGCTAAAGTGGACTAGATAGTTTTCCTTATCATATTGAGTGAGTAAAAGTTTGCGACAAGGCTTATACTTGGGTTGTCCACATGATTCTAAATCTTTATGAAATTGTTTCATAAAGTCGGAAAACATATCTTTACTCACTTCACCTGATTCGGGTGCGAGTGGAAAATCTACGGTTTTATGTTTAATATTATTTGGATAGATTAGATCTATCTCAAAATAATATCCCCAATCACCTTCATCTGGAATTGCTAGTATGTTGGAAGGGTTGGAGAAATGTTGAATTTCACTATCATCTAACCAGCTAAACTCAGAGTGAGGTAGCGGTTTGGATAATGAACTACCATACAAATTATTTTGGTCATAATACTTCAGATGAGTCTGGTCATTACCTACTATTTTTGATTTTAACCTATGTTTATTTACAAATGTGAGACCACCGCGAATTCCTCGCTCAAATAAATTATACATCTCTGGATCTTGTAAGAGATGAATGGTCTCACCAGTCATTTTAAAAGCAGACTTAAATGACATGGCTGGCAGACTGACAAAGTGGACGTATCTAACTTATCTTCTTCTAATGCCACTCGTCGAAACTCCTGAAATACATCAGCCAGCAAAAATACATCTAACTTAAGGTAGGCAATCATATATTCACCAAATGTATGGCAGTCAAATTTTATCCATGCATCTTGTGCATGATCATAATCTTCGGTCTTACATTCTGCGCCGGTCAAATCATTTTTAAATTTATCTATGGGCGGAAGAGAAGTCTCGCCGAGTTTACTAATTGCATCAAAATATGCATATGGAAAGACTCCTTTCCGTGTGATGACTTCATCGGTTAGATTTGGATATTGTTTCTTAAGATTTTGTGTTAGTGGAAGAGACTTTAGATTTTGCACGAGAGAGGCCAGTGATGCAGTCATAAATTGGTAGGAATCTAAAAATTTTATATCAAAATAGACCGTCTTATTTTCTTTAGTTTTATCGACAGGTACTTTTGCTGTCATGGCCATAAACTTCTCTCTCGTTTGAGCTATTACATCAAGCTTCCACTCTTTCATTTGACCTAAACCTCCTTTTATTATCATATGGCTGTCGTAGCCCTTGAAATTATGGAAAATGACGGGTAATGTACGCCGCTTCATCCTCAGCGAAAAATTACATTTTGAACAGAGTGCGTTTCTAAATTTACCAGTGATGTGATCATGGTCGCGCACTTTCTTAATCTTATCATCGTCAAATGTTTTACTACATTTGGGGCAAACGTTGCAACTATCAAATTTTGCTTGATCATCTGCTGTCATATGCAATGATCTGCGATAGAGTTCACCATCATACTTTTGTTGAAATTTTACAGCCTGTTCGAGGAATTGTAGGAAATGGTAAATACAATCCTCACCTTGCCAGACGCGCATTTTATTTTGCCTACCCTAAAGTGATCATGCCATACTTCATAGCAGGAAATGGCTGCTGGTCGATGGATGTTATCATCGATATAACATTCGATGTCAGCATAGATGACACGAAGAGGACTTAGTTCATCGCCATTCTCTCTATATGAAAACTCCTTATCTTTGGGCATGCGTTCCATTTGCAGTTTACCTCGCTTACACCACTCATAAATGAGTTTCAAATTTAGGTTTTTCCTCCTAAAGTGGCGAATACATCTGTCGCAGTAATATAACTCTCTACTCGACTTTTCTAAGTGGTGGTATAAGCGAGAGATTTTGGGAATACCGCAGTAGTGCCATTCCTCACTATCATCCTGTTTTACTAATAACAGGTTTACTGTACGTTCATAACAACTCGAACGCGAGTTGTAGCGCACACCCTTCAATCCTTTTCCCAAACATGGAGAACTATTTTAATGTTGTTCAATTTTTCAAATTTTTCTATATCTTTAATTTTCATATCGTCACTATTACAGTCATCGAAGTTTAATTCATTCTCCCACTGCCTATAGCTATATGTGCGATTTCGATTCGCATTGAGGTCATTATAGTGGAGAATGGAGAGGACAGCATATTTAAAACATTGCGATTCTCAATCGACATTGATGACTGCAGTTTTGTTTTTTAAATTTTTTGGAAGTCTAAAGGAGCCTCGACCACTATGATTTCCTAATAAACTGATTTTAAATAAGGCGGACTCAATGCCGTCAAAAATGAGACCGCTATCGCGCTCGTTAAATTTATCAATATTTAATTTTAATCCTTGGATGTGAAAATTTATCCAAGACTCATAGTCTACAACCTCGGTTGCAGGAGAGGAGGGTATGTGAAACTCTAACCTCTCTATTATTTGTCCAGTTTGGTGGTCGATTTTTACATATTTTATTTTAAGATAGATGAGCGCCTTCATCCTAAAATTGTCTAAATTGTTGAAGAGCGCTTCTATCAATGATGAATTTTGATGAAACCATTCCTCAAAGTTAGCAATGGTTTCTGAGGAGTCCATCTGGTAGTTCCTCACTAAATTATTTATGGACACTTCAGTGAGTCGGATAGAGGAGGTACCGTTGGTGTAGGTATCGTTCGTGTGTGTATGTTGAAGTCTGTGCGAAGATAGTTCAAAACGTGTCTCGAAAGACTGAGCGCACAAGTCGCAAGAAAAGGAGACGACGTTAACAGAATCATCCCCACCTTCGGAGATTGATGCCGGCTTTAGGTCGACGGACAAACACCTCGCTTATGTTGTCGGTGTGAGATCCCATTTCCTCGTGAAGATGTGCCCACAGTCAGCACATTCCCACTCGTTGCCATTTCGCGACAGTTCTGAGCTGGAATTCGCATCACCTGAAAGAGAAATCATTCTATCATCTCTGTTCTAGCCTCAGTGTAGTGTTACAACCTACCTTGACTCAATAACTCTAAACTTTCCCTCGAGAAGGGAGGGCGTTGTGGTTGGATGAAGTTGATGCCTGAAATTGAGAAGATGCTATTAGTCACACACGGTTTGAGGGAGAGTGGAGAGAGGAAATCCTTTAAAACTTACCATTTTAATGAAATATGAATCAGACAGAATATTTGTCAATAGTCAAAGAAGAGAGAGCGATCGTGCGTTCGTCACTTGTATGATTCACAGATTAAATGAAATGACATGAATGTCACTTTGCTTATATACTTTCATCCTCTTCATTCATTGGATGTTCATTCTGATTTGCTGCTTGTGTATACTTAAGAATTAGAAAAATGTTAAAGTTATCATTATTCAAAGTCAGCATTTCAAAGACAACATGACAAGTCCTCCAACAACACCAAATACCGCATTGGAGTTCTCCTCTCCATGCACATCAGCAAAGGTGCTCGTTACACCAAATGCACCAAGAAAGGCGAAGGTGGAGAAGACATACAATCTCGACAATATACGAAAGTTATCATTATCGGAGGACGATGAAGAGGAGTTGCCCGACCTAACAGGCATACGGTGGAAATATTTACAATATGATGCCGAAGGGGTGATGGAGATGACCAGCAAGTCGCACTTGCATCAAATATGGGAGTGGTACACCCCTAACTCCCAACCGCGAACCGTGGCGGAGTGGGCGTACATTGACAAAGTGAGGGACGCTGCAGAAGAACGTTTAAAGCAGCTCAACTGTTTTTGTGATCTATGTGAAGTCAGACTCTGGGACGATATTGACGTTGAAGACCTTTTGAAATACATGCCATAATAAATGTTTATTTCGTATTATCTTTGCTTTCATACTGACTTACTTGAATGGGGCTTTAGTGAATAATTTAACCATGTATACTTTTTCATTTGGAATTAGTAGCACGCTTAGTTTAACTTGCAAATCTTATAACATTTCATATGGGTGATAATGGTAGATGAAATAGTGTTAAATAAAATTAAGATAGCTTACATGATTCTGGGATAGCAATCGACTGCGATCCATGTGTAAAGAGCTTGTTAGACTACGGAAGAGAGAAGTGTGTTATGTTGCGTGTGGCGCGTGAGTGTCCTCCCTTTCATTCCATTCATCAATTCATCTCATTGATAGAGACAGGTAGAACTCATGGCTCTCATAACGTATGCAATGGAAAGTTTTAGGCAACCTTCGACAGTTGGCTAAATGTCGCCCTGGCGCGAATGCATACTACGTTGAGACAGAGGCAATCACTTGCAAACATGACGCAGAGAGGTTTAACAAGATTGACTATTGCCGAATGTCCCTTGCGGTATACATAGCTACGGGTTTCACCGCCGCCCTTTACAGGAACGCCCGTCGAAAGGAAGTATTACACCGAACTTCATTTGCAACGTTCAAGTTGACTGATAGCAGATTCAACTTAATGATAGTATTCGCCAGTCCGAAGACTGCCCAGGGCAAACCGCGAGGAGGTTCTATCATGTCTTGCCCCATGGTGGCCCTTAAGAGAGCCGATGGTTCGTTCTCGGGGTGTGAATTTGACTATTGGCTGGAATAGTCAAGTGGTATGACGGTTAGGTTGTCATAGACCCTATACCGCCGAGGTCGTACTGGTGCATCTGGCACCTTTCGGATGCGGGTGGTTTTAGGAGTCCACACCTCATCCGTCCAAACGATCCTCTTGATCTTCCCCTTCTTCTCATCCTCTTCATCCCACTCGTCGAGGATGATGAACTCGGGAATGGCGTTGTCTTCATCGATGAAGACGGGAATGTTGTCGGCAGATGTCGCTTCCATCGTGACTTCAAATTGAATGAGAAGCGCTACAATCTTCTGGCTTATATAGGGTTTTCAACAATGAATTGCTCAACAGCGAATCAGAATGCTTCAGGGATAGCAATCGACTGCATAATGTTCAAGTTGACTGATAGCAGATTCAACTTAATGATAGTATTCGCCAGTCCGAAGACTGCCCAGGGCAAACCGCGTGCAGGTTCTATCATGTCTTGCCCCATGGTGGCCCTTAAGAGAGCCGATGGTTCGTTCTCGGGAGTAACGTCATCTTACACCCTACCAATTCTGCTGAGAGAGTCTTTGACTCTCTCTTTGGTAGCACTGTCGACTTCCACACTAACTGGTACATGGCTAAAAAGTGGAATGTAGCGCCATTCCGTTGGATTGACAGCAGTTGCTGTCATCGGATTGCCAATCCGAGCAAGATTATTAAAAACTCTGTCTTGCTCTTCTAGCCTGACAAACTCCTCAAATAAATTTCGCGGCCTTAACTGCGGTCCGCGAGGAGAGCTGACTTGACTGCTCGGCGTCTGCATGATTGAAATGAAATGAAATGAGAGGCAGTGGTTTATATACCCCTCTAACACGATGCAACGTTCAAGTTGACTGATAGCAGATTCAACTTAATGATAGTATTCGCCAGTCCGAAGACTGCCCAGGGCAAAGCGCGTGGAGGTTCTATCATGTCTTGCCCCTAGGTGGCCCTTAAGAGAGCCGATGGTTCGTTCTCGGGAGTGAATTGATGGGGTGGTGAAGGCGGGCAAAGATCTGCAATGAAAATGATATGTATTAGAATAGGATATACTATCTTATTTACTTTTCACTTACCAAGTTAGCCATCCTTTGGCAGTCTCGCGCGCTTCCGAATAGAAAATTTGTGCAAGTGACCGCGCATTCGTAGGCTGGCATGCAAACATTTCTTGGTCGGATGGCCGTTGTAACAAATTATTGACTCGTCTAAATTCTGGTTTACGAGTACTTCGCCGGCCAAATGATTATCCCGAATAGGGATGTGAAACTCAAACAAACGATCCTCATTCACACGTTCCCACTCATCCCTCATGCGCTCCAACTTCTCATACGCCTGCCTCTCATCACCCCGCCGAGCCACAGTCCTCTCCAACTCAACATTCCTCGCTCTCAACACACTCATCTCCTTCATCATCTCCTCAAACTTCGCTTCTGCATCTCTCATTCTTCTCTCCGCAGCACTCGCCCTCTTCTCACACTCATCATTCTTCTCTTCCAACTCTCGCGTCTTATTCTTCAAATCAGTCACACTACGCCTCATTCTAATATTTTCATCCGCTACCTCCTTCGACTTCAGTTCCTTCTTTTTCAACTCATCCAACTCCTTCACAACTTCATCCTTCACTTTCTTCAAACTCTCATACTTATTAACCAACAAATCATGCGCCATCTGCTGCGAAACATGCCTCTTCTCTTCATCCTTCAACCACCTCGCCGACTGCACACGAATCCCACCACTCTTCACTTTTGGGGAAGATGAGCTCTTCGGGGGGTCGGTGATGACAATGTTTGACACCTCCGACGACGAAGAGCTCAACTTCCTCACACGCTTCCTCGCACGCTCCCTATCTAAATCCACATCATCCTCATCATCACTCTCAAGCACTCTCTTTCGCTCAATCTCACCCTCCAACGATGCAACCGCTCTCGCCAACTCATCATTCTCAACAACATTCTCAACAACATTCTCAGCCTTACCCTCTCGCTCGATCGCCAACATTCGCTCCCTCTCTTCCACAATCAACTGCGTAAATCTCAAATCAGTTACTAAACCACCACTACAGTCAGCATGCACTCTGTAAAAACGCGCCTCATCCTCATCACCCTTCAGCACTCTGCACTTCACACACGCAACCCTATTCAAGATAATCATGTGGCCGGTGCCCGCCTTCTTCACATGCGCCTTGGCGTCCGCACTGCGATTAATTCGCCCACATGAGCACATTTTGATGTGATATTTACGATTCTTATCGTTTGCCATGCCTGATTTATTGTTAACTGTAAGATAATGAAAT
This sequence comes from Prostheceraeus crozeri, assembly GCA_907163375.1. Lineage (NCBI taxonomy): Eukaryota > Metazoa > Platyhelminthes > Polycladida > Euryleptidae > Prostheceraeus > Prostheceraeus crozeri. The sequence continues at coordinate 148,239 of CAJQUW010011242.1, read as the reverse complement.
TTGGATAAGTTTGGAATCATGTAGTACAGTCATATTCCTAAAGAGTGTAGTGAGTGGCACTCGATCCCGTCGACAGCCCGAAGGCCTTGTACTGATCACTAGGGAAGTGAGAGATCTTCCCCGATACCCGCTCTTTACAGCTGAAGACATCATTGTCACTGCCCCGAAGTGGTAACAGGAACGCCGAGTCAAAGGTAGTGATCAGTAGCTGGATCTAACCCCTCAAAGCTGCCTTAGACTTAGTTAAATTTCAAATCTGATAGCAGATTTGAACTCAGGATACTTGAAAACCTTAGTCTATATGTTAAAACTTTGAAAAAAGTGAAAATTAAGAATTTATAAAAAATTCCGCATTTTACTACTCATACTACTTTTAAAAAATTTTATCAGTAGTAAAGACACTATCAAACTCTATCATACAAACTTTGAAGTAAGAAGATAGCTTGCCTACTTCAAAAGATAGAGTCCTTTGAAACACCCGATATCGGGAGCTCAGAGCGACGACCGTCGCTTACCTCGTCTTTCGATGAAGTGATCAGACTTACGTTGTCGGGGGTTTATATATGCTCGGAAGAAAACTTAAAATGGCTCTATCTCCGAAAGTATTCATCGTAGCGACATGCGGTTTGTTGCAAACGATTCGTCTCATCATTCTCTATCATATGACACCTGAACCATTCTCATATGATCACGGGAAGTTGGTCCGTCAGCACATGTCCATGTAACATGCCACAAGTGAAAAAATTCCTAAGTGTGAGAGCTCCAGTGTGGTGAAAATTTTGAAAAATTTAAAACTTCCGAATTTCGACCTGGGACCTTTACCAAAACATTTTTCATCAAATTTCACTGACTCCCCCCCCCTCGTTCAGAGAAATTTGATGAAAAATGTTTTGGTGAAGGTCCAGGTCGAAATTCCACACTTTGGAAAATTTTCAAAATTTTACCCATACAAAGCCACTCTGACACTTAGGATTTTTTCAGGTGAGCGAGCTCCGACCTAAAATCTTGTAACCGCTCTAACTTTTGAATGAAGACAGATAGGAACAAGCCGATTCTTTCACTGAATTTGTCTCACTCTTAGCTTTCAAACGAGCTATTGCACGACAAAATCCGTCCACTAGAAGCCAAGATCGAAGCTAGCTGTCCAGAGGGGGGGGAGGTCAGTGAAATTTGATGAAAAATGTTTTGGTGACGGTCCCAGGTCGAAATTCCACACTTTGGAAAATTTTCAAAATTTTACCCATACAAAGCCACTCTGACACTTAGGATTTTTTCAGGTGAGCGAGCTCCGACCTAAAATCTTGTAACCGCTCTAACTTTTGAACGGCTGGTCCGATTGACTCGCAACAAAAAATGTTGTCGAGCAGCTTTTTCTCCTCTTTCGAATGCAACTCGAACGAACAAAATCCGTTCACTAGAACCAAAGTTAGAAGATTGCTGTCGGGGGGGGGGAGGTCAGTGAAATTTGATGAAAAATGTTTTGGTGACGGTCCCAGGTCGAAATTCCACACTTTGGAAAATTTTCAAAATTTTACCCATACAAAGTCACTCTGACACTTAGGATTTTTTCAGGTGAGCGAGCTCCGACCTAAAATCTTGTAACCGCTCTAACTTTTGAATGAAGACAGATAGGAACAAGCCGATTCTTTCACTGAATTTGTCTCACTCTTAGCTTTCAAACGAGCTATCGCACGACAAAATCCGTCCACTGGAAGCCAAAATCGAAGCGAGCTGTCCAGAGGGGGGGGGACGTCAGCCGAAAATTTTTTCTCTCCGATTGACTTGAAACTCACCATAGCGATGCAGAATTTCACGCTGAATCCGAATCTGACCTCCGTTTTCTCATCCGATGCTTCGTTTTGACGCTACACACCAAAACGTCCCAAATTCTAACTCTGTCGTTTTTCGAAAAATGTTGAAAATTTTTTCTCACCGATTGCCTTGAAACTCACCATAGCGATACAGAATTTCACGCTGAATCCGAATCCGACCTCCGTTTTCTCATCCGACCACTCCTTCCACTCGAAACAACCCATTTTACAACCCAACATTCAGCAGATTGCACGAAAAACATCACACACTATAGCCTCAAGACTAATCCTGGTGGTCGCCCAAGTCCACCACGACCGACACTCTATCGTTCCAGAGGGGGGGGGGACTCAGACCCGAAGCACCACGGCGGCCGACCACGACACTCTGCCGTTCCAGAGGGGGGGGGACGTCAGCGATGGCGGCCATCTTGCGCTATCTGGTGTTTGTCACTTCCTTACTACTTGTATTGTTATGTGAAGGAAGTTTGACTGATTTACTTGCAGTGACACTTTACCTTCACCATCGTAAAAGAAGCATCTCATTTTTATGAAAAAGTAAAAATGTTATAATATAAATCGGTCATCAGCAGCTTAGCCTATAATTTCCATCTTGATAGAAAACTTCGTAACAATGCTGCTTAAAGAGAATTACATTTTATTACTAACCACTTCAATTATTTTGTTCATCAAAAAATTTACAGATCGATCCAGGATATCTGCAATTGCCTACAATGCAATTTAAGAATGGCGCGTGCTGAAATTTGCATGCATCAACGGTCAAATTTTAATACCAGAAAAAATTAGACTGCTCTCAATTTTTCAGTTTCTAAATTTTCAGTGTCTCATTTCGTGAGAGGAGACTATACTGAACGGATCAATGTGTTTGGATCTGTCCACTAATGACAAAATCAAAGGATTTATTGTGGCACCCTTCCAACAAAAAGTTCGTGTCGCCGCCGATGCTTATAGTGTCACTTAACAGTTGTAAGTCGATTTGTTTGCTAGCTTAATGAATTTATAGGATCAAATGACGCGAATGCACCAAATCACCCACCGGCCTACTTAATGAGTGTCTGTCTGGATATTTCATTCTCGGTGTTGTTGAAAAGCTGACGGGATAAGGGAAATGAACCCAGTTAACTTTATTGAATCGAAAAGAAATATTTCCTATCCATGAGAAGTAAACTTAAAAACATCATCACAGCATAAATAATCTCATCAATAACTGAAAATAACGATAAGAGTTGACGGTGGCTTCGACAATAAAATTGTATCAGTTTTCAATTAAATCGGAAGCCTAACATCCGACTGTAGAAGTTGAATGTCAAATGCTTGGAAATAAATGTAGCTTAAGCGAGTCAAGCATGAACTTGCTAGAGTAAAAATAAGTGGTTATTTCTTTCTTTAGCTGGATGAAGAGGACATTAGATATAATTCCCGTTGTCCTGAAATAAAATCCCACAAGAACAAGCATGACCCAGAATTTCTGAATCAAAGTTGGGGCCTTAAATAGGATAAGCCAATAGTTAAATGTCAAAAAATTCAAAATCTTCTTTGAAGTTGATTTTTCGTTGCCATCGGTCGAGATTCATTCATTTAAAGATGTAAAAAAGGCAATTTCTACGACCGCATGGTTTCATAATCCCAATATTTCGGCTTAGCCTTTATCAAGGGATACAGAAAAAGGAAATTGTACTGAATGTCATTAAGAAAATTAAACTAACCTATCTATGGAACCTCAATAGTGCATGGACATTGAAACATGCTAACACAGAATTTTGACAATTTCTTTGAAGTGCTTTAAAGCGTCTTTTTGAGCTTAAAGCTTTAAAACGTGCTTTATGGATCTTTAGGAGTTGCCAAATCGATGTGACTATGGCAACTCGAAAGTGGACTATCAACATAAATTTGAACATTTTACGTGAACTTTTGTCAAGTTCTTAGAGATTTTAAGTCGGCCAGAGTTCGCCAATTTTGTGACGGCCTGTCACTTAAGCTTTCAAAAGAAATCCGGAAAATGTCATCGCGTCTTACATGTCGTTTAATTTCATCTAAAACATTTTGATAAAACCTGAGCTCTAAATTCTTTTGTTTTGCTGCATGGCCATGTAAATGTACAGTTTGAAACATCGCAAAGCATGCATTAGCAGCAAACATTTTAATGTTGATTTCGAAAATACATTCCGCGCACTCCACCTCCCATCTCCAACGCAGTTTTCACGTGAGCAATAAAAGATTGATTCATGGCGTTCACGGAAATGTTTTCAGGTTACAGCTACAACCGAGTTCTTGATTTAGAGTCAGCCATACGATGTCCTAATGAAATGAAATGAAATAAGAATTCATTAGTTTTGCCAGTCAAAGTAAGTTTTCAATTGCATGCTTAATCCGGAGGAATGGTGATGGCTAAAAATGTCGCATAAAACACATCCCACTGTTTTCCAATTGGACCATTTCCCATTGTGAGGTTGAGAAAAAAATACGGCACGCTCTTTAGTAACGGCTTTAATAAAATTGAATAGCTAAAAGTATTTACACGGCAAACGTTTCGCGACGCAGTCGCTGCCTCACTGCACTAAAAAGAAGGTAAAAGCAGCCAGAGCGAGTGGTTTATTTATCAGGGTGATAATACCGTAGAGAGAGTATCTCTCAGTCAACCAGCTCGTCTTTGCGGTTCAACTGTGGTCTCCTATTTCTGATGTAGCGAGCTTCAGCCAGACGATTGAAGCCACGACAGTAACATTTTCGATTTCAGAATTAACATCATTGCCAAACATAATTCGCCGCTTTAAAAATCGTCTGGCTGAAACTCGCTACATCAAAGATAGGAGACCGACCACAGTTGAACCGCAAAGACGAACTGGTTGGCTGAGAGATACTCTGTCTACGGTATTATCACCTTGATATATAAACCATATATAAACTCTGGCTGCTTTTACCTTCTTTTTAGTGCAGTGAGGCAGCGACTGCGACGCGAAACGTTTGCCGTGTAAATACTTTTAGCCATTCGATTTTATTAAAGCCGTTACTATAGGGAGTGCCGTATTTTTTTCTCATCCTCACCATTGAACACCCTCCCGTATAAGGCTATCAACTACATTTCCCATTGTTAGCTATCACCATTCCTAATCTATTCCAACAATTTTGCATCGCCTCTTTTCATCTGAACAACCCTCTAAGTCAGTGGTAGGCAACGCGTGGCCCGCCACCGATTCTGATATCCAAAGTGGCTCGCGGACATTGTTTGAATCGGTAATGTGAGAATGGCAGTATCCGACTTTGACCTTTAAAGGCTAGAGGTTGATCTTCATTAGAATTTGCAAAAGCTTTAACTAATGATTTATTGAGCAATATGATGTCACAAAGAGTTCTCATTCGAATGCTCAAACCATGTTCCTTCGCAATGAATATCTTCTCAGCATGAATGTAGGTTACATAGTCATCAACTGCGTGAGTGCTTACTGTCATATATTTTCAGACCATAGAGAAAGTATGTTAGGTAGAGTGGCAACTCCGCATTTATAAATCGCCAATGTGTATACCAAAGATATTTAATATTATAAAGGGCTAGATTGGAAATAGACGTGTTTTTACCTTGTGTGCAACGAAACCAGTGAAAATCAGCTGATATTGCATGAATTTGAAAATATTTGTAAGCGAGCAACAAATATTCCTTTTCATTACCTCTTTTTAGTAATGACAGAACCAAAACGCATTTTAATAATAAATCAAGGAATTTTTATGTATGTCTGAAAACAGCGTCCAAATTGCAACAAATAATAATCTATTCTACTTTTTAAGATATCTTGGAAAGCCCATTTGTAAATAAGAGCATCCTGCTGATACAATTCTTTCAATTAGACTTCATTGCATTATTTTATGTGAGTTGATTATTAAATCTGAAGAGCGCATGTTACATAGGAATAGCACAAATGAAAACCAATTGTTTCATTCTTAGATAAAAGCATTGTGAAGTTCACTTACAATTCACCTAATACATGACTAAATGACTTTTCTGTACAGAAAAATGAGCCGTGTCTTTACTTTTGATCATGCAGATTGTTTCTTTGTAATAAGCACGAACGCCTGGCCATATGGTTGTACATGTACATCGCTGCTGTGCCCACCGTTGCCCGGCCACGCCAAACGTGATTGCCAAGCTTGGCAATAATCTAACGTGTAAATGTAATTTTGCGGTAAGAAATTACCTGATACGACAGAAAAAAAAATATATGAATTATCAGAAAATTTGATAAAAAATTGGCTTAAGCAAATAAAAGCAAACAACATATATTACGCATGTTATACAATGCACATTGACAACATCTTTGACATTGACAGACATCCGATGATCGATTCTACTTGGACCTAAAATGCCCTCTCTTAATTATTTGCAATACATGGATCCATGTTGTAGTTTCAGCCTGGTGAATAACTCGAAGAGCGTTGTTGACATGGTTTAGCCTTATTAATAGCCAATTGCTCAGTGTAATACTCGGATTCTCACTGAATTTGTTAATAGTCATGAATTCTACAGAGGGAGTTGTGTGTTTATCAATACTCATCAGTCTTCATGTGAATATTTTTTCTTCTAAATTGATAGTACTGCACTAAATTGCTGTATCACCGCTCTCATCTTTAACAATTTTTTTTCAGAGAAACTGTTGAGCGAATATTCTTGAAACTTATCATATAGTATCAGTGAATTGTGCTTTACATCATGTGCCATTTCCAAGGCTTTTTGTCGCATTTCACATCGTACAGCCGTACCGTTACAGCAATTTCGCCCCATTGCCGTAATGCTTTTTTTGCCACGATAAGGACCGTACTAAAATGGGTTCAAATTTAGGCATCTATTTCTCATCTAGCCCTTTTAAACAATTAAATATCTTTGGTGTATACACCTTTGATTTTATTAAATGAACTCAAAGGAGATGCAGTCGGAATTGTTTCCAAATGTGAGATACACACATTTATGCAGTTTTGAAGAAATTACAACGGAATTGACTGATCATGATAGCAAAGCAGGAGGAAATGATATTATTTTACAGATTGTCCGTGTCATGACAGCCTTGGTGAGGTAATATTTGTTAAATTGGCAACTCGATGACCTGCGCTATTGCTTTCATGAATTAGAAAAATGAAATTTCAGGCAAGAAAGCACTGAGATGTCGACTTTTTCATCAAGACTTCCACTGATCATGAAATTCCCTTGATAATCAGCTCAATTTCCGCCTAGTTAGGATGCTTATTAGCAAATATTCATTCCTTTTGATATCCAAGTTGTTTCATACTACTTATATAGGGACGTCATCTCGGTAGTATATAAATTGGCAAAATTTTGACTTTTTTAAAAATGCTCAGATAATTTTTTGGACCACGGGAACGTAATCACCGCAAAAAAACTGAATCCTTTCATGTAAAAATTTTCACTGTATACAGATACCTTTTTGAGTCGACACTCTACCTATATATCCCTACTCTATGGTCATATTACTATAATTTAATAACACAAAAAAGCTTTCGGGATTAGTTTTCCCTATTATCAGTTCATTGTGAATTATAATGATAATTAAGACATATTTTGAATGGAACACCCTCATGATGAAAATCGTTGAGCGGACAACACAAAGATAAATGTTACAAATGAAATGAAAAAGTATTCATATAGATTTTAGAAAGTGAAATACAGTTCCTAAAAAGACAACAGTTTAGTTGAAAACACTCCTGCTGCATGCATTTCCAAACACAGTTATGCCATGTGCTACCACTATGCACATGTATAGTACAGCAGCCCTTCAAGTTGCGTTCAAAAGTATTCAATGAATGGATTTTGCCTTTTCTGCCTATTTCATTTTTTGTTTTTTCTGCCTTTTAAAAATTGGTGGCCTCTCGCGGGCCACTACTTGTGGCCCTCCATCCCAGCTTGGTTGCCCACCACTGCTCTTTGGATCGACAACCTCAAGAGCTGCTTTGACGTGTGAATGAAATCATCTGTAGGATAGGTAACATGCTATTCGCGAGTTGACTACGTCATGCATGTTTATATCACGCTCCTTCCATTTGTCCGCAGTTACTTAATTTCTTGGAAATATTCTGAACAGTTGCATCCATCTCTCTGGTAAGTCCTCCTTGTCAAAAATTGTGGCCCTAGACTTAGTGCTTTTCACTTAGTCACAGAAAATCGGAAGAAGCTCGGGAACGGGCTGATAGCCGGACTCTATAATTTAGGTCCGCAATTAGGATGAACTTTCGGAGGGTAGTCACTAAATTCTACTTTTAACACACTTCTGACAAGGCGTCCATGCTAGTGAGCCTGTGATAAGTAACGGATGCTGCTTTTGGCATTCACAATGGAAAGAGAAAAAAGGTTGCACCTCATGGCTATTGCGAGTCTGCGCGTCTGACTAGTTCTACCCGGTAACTCCTCATGTCAGACAGAATCAAAGAAAACCGCATGTACGAGTGAAGTCATTGGGAAACAGATTGAAGTTTCGATGAAGATGAGGCCTGCTGAAGATTCCTGACATTGGACGAAATGGTAATTTTTCAGGTTTGTTCTCACCTTTTGATTGGGGATGGAACTGAATTTTCATTTATCCATTTTATACGATTTAGGAAGCACAATTCTGATGATAGCCACTTCAGTTGGTCTAGGTATCAACTTTGCTTTTTTTGTTTTTGTTAATGCTTAAAAATGCGGTGTAATAATCGTGCATTGAAACCATGTTTTAAAAATGTGCTTTAAACTGTGTTTTAGGAGTTGTTTTAAAACTTTCTATAAAGTATTGTATAAAATTACTATAAAACGCAGTAAAATAAAGCCTGAAAATAGAAGGCATGTTGATTAGTAAGTTTTTAAAGATTATGAAATTATCCATCATAAATTTCATGGTGAAGGACCATCGTTGAATAATACAGATAGATTTTGCGATACAGCAAAATGAATGAAATTAATTTCATCTGCTCTTATTGCGTCTCCAATGACGAAGACTTAATCCAGCAAACTACGAAGTAATGTATCAATGTGTAAAGTGTGTAGAGCCAGCATTCATGTAACTGATCCGGCAAGCGGACATTTCAGATCCTGAGACAGCTATTCAATATGACTACAAAATGATATCTCACACAATGCAGTTTGTAAGAATGGTGGCAAACGTCGCGGTCGCTGATGTAACCATGGCGACATTGAATAATAAACATCACGGGACATGTTCAAGGTCATCACCATGTCGACTGACTATCCTTTGATACAGCTGTGTGATCAACGATCTCATTGTTCTGATTCATGCAAATTAGGATTGCAGCTAAATATAGAAATATTCAGTCAATTCAATGGTCGGATGTTCTGTCTCCTGGTGACTGGACGAGGTGAACCGCTCAGAAAGGACAGGAGGACACATACACGTGACCCCAAAGTTCGTAACTTGGTAACGAGATCGAGCAGAAATGACCGATAGACTAGGCAATTTTTCTATCACAATTTCTTTTAATTTCATCTTTTAATCTTTCTAACACAACATGAACTTCAGTAAAGAATATTAATTGCCCCACAGTCGGGAATTACAGCGACTAGTGGAATAGTGCTTTTTGTAATTCAAAAAATGCTCGCAAATGTGGGACTGTGTGCAGCTGATAAAAATATTTTTAATTTTCCTCTAACAGATTTTAGGGAACTTATGGGTTATCTCCGCCCCCTACGTTTTCAAATTTGTCAAAAATTCGTAGAAATGAATCAATCGTCACAAAACTTTATCTGCACGTAAATGAGGATATTTTTTACCCACATACCAAAATTTGTACAAATCGGACAAGTAATTTTAGAAATGGGGGCGATAACTTGAAGTGAAGCGTTGCTGCAGCTTGATCTGATTTATTATGACCTCATCGTCCGAGCAGAAAGCACTTGAGATTAACAAAGTAATTTCCCGACAACTCGTGAAGTGGTGATGACCAGGCCACATCCCTTACACTAACATTTTCAACTTAATAAAGGTGTGGCAAGTGGTCGTGGGAAGATTTCAAATAGAAGTGGATGAAACGAAGAGGGAGAGAGAACAATGCACACACGAGTGACAATAATGCGTTGAACAGACGAAGTCAGATCAAGCTGTTGACATCGCTACACTTCACGTTATCATCACTCATTCAAAAAGCACTTGTCTGATATGCATGCATTTTTGCATATGCGTAGAAAATATGACAAAGCACGTCTACCTGAAGTTGGGTGACGTTTGATTCATTTTTGCAGATTTCAGAGAAATTTGAAAACCTTGGGGAGGGGAAATAACTCATAAGGAGCGATTTTAGCTTGTTTCATGTTTACCATCATCTGAGTGGCATTGCTCGACCCAGTGTAGTTTTCCATTTTTGGCTCTCGGTTTGTTCAGTTTATAGTCAGTACCATTTGAATCGTAAATTATGATAATGCAATTATAGCGTGCTGAGGCAGACGAATGTTTCAAAGAATAATGAAAAATCGACCTATCTGCCGTTAATCTTGTATTCGCTTTTGCAAGGTTTCGCAGGTAGTTACCTGCGACAGATTAACGGCAGATAAGTCTTTTTTGCATTATTCTTTCGTTAATTGTGCTTGAATAATTAATTGTCATATCTCTAGATTAATGGCAGATTCTCTTGGATGTGTTCTTGGAAACGCATGCTTGCTTTTCAAACCGCAATTATGACTGGCGTTCGCAAGGTAATCGTCATGCTATCAATAACTAATGAAACACTGTGAAAATCATCTAATGTCTCCAATAAATTTTTCATTAATTTCTGTATAGAATGCTTGGTCTTCCAAATGATTTCCAAAGTGACAAAGTTGAAATATAAACAATATAGTACTTTACAAATATAATAATAAAATAAAAAGTTGCAAACAATAAAAAGATAAATTGTTTTAAATTGTAAATGATAGATAATAATTATTCCTTTAAACAACAGATAATATTACCAATGATAACACAAGTGAGATGATAATTAAATCAGTAAAAATGGACAAAATATGCAACAACAGTTAACTGCTAATCTGTCTTTAATTGCAGCATATTTTATCAGTTGACTGAATCGGCGCACACAGCATTATACATCAATGCTATCAATGAAAAGATGCTGAGCTGACAAGTCTATGATTACCTGAAAGTTCACTAGGATTACTTCCTGAGGTGAAAAGGCTGCTGATCACGCTCTATTGATTCAAAGGAAATTATATGCAGCCATCTGTTGAAGTAGCGATGACCTCATGTTCTACATTCTAATCTGCCTCACCCAGCTCTATCTGAAGTAAACCGTCTACCGACAAATGACAAAATTCACATAACCCAACCAATGGGAGCTGAACTGCTTCATTATTGATCGTCCTCGAATGGACGCAGTTTTATGAGATAAATGTTCAATATAAATTTGATTTAAAAAATTTCAAAAAAAACAATAATCAACTAACTCATTTAAATGTCTATTTCAGCATTTGATTGTTAATTTATTACAAATAATGACAACTCAATTGAAAAATGCAGAGTACTGACCATGAATATAACGACCATAATTTGCAGTTCATTGAATTGTGAAATTGTTAATTCAAGTCTTTAGAGAATTGGTAGATTTTGAGCTTGCTTAATGCTAAGAGCGGTCATACAGGTTGCTAGATATGTGCGAAATATATTTTCATCATTTAAAGCTACAGTCTTGATGTTACTTGATAAATGAAACTAATGGTTTCTGTAATTCTGTGTCAAGATTTTTTTGTCATGCAGTATACTCCACGATAATTAATTATACTCAGCCCAATTTCTTCCTTCTGTCGGCCCTGCTCGGTAGAGCCACAAATTTAGTATTGAGTGTATGATCGCAACACCAGCAACAACCTTCCCACTGATGTTGCGACATTCAGTTTCCTTAGGCTCTATTTTCCGAACGGAAATAGAAGATAGTCATGCTGTTGTATTCATGCTAGTTCTTGGTCTCAATTAAAACCGCATCCTCGTAAGACTGTAAAGAAGCATGAGAAACATGATTATTCATTTGAATGAAATTCTTCTATTGAAAAAGTAAGACAGAGGGGGAAAATGTATCGGAAGCCTTCATAAATACAACTTTACCAAACTATGGTAGGGAAGGGGAGAAAGCATCAGTTGTTGGCCCTAAAATATTGGGGTACAAAAAGTTTTAAGTTAACATCTCCAGCAGGAAACTATAATAGGGCACCGAACAAGAAGCATGGTTAAAATCTCCGATCAGAGGATGTTTTTCGGTAGGTAACTGAAGCAGTGGGAGAGCGCGTACAGCAACACCGGTGTTGCATAATGCTTTTCTTGCATTTGTAATAATAATGATGAGAAATGAAGACTGCCTACCGGATAAGTGGGTATTAGAAGGTGTCACAGGTAAGGCTTTTAATGCATTTTTGTCCTGAGATACTCAAAGTTAGCTCCTCAAGTGCTCACAGCCACAATTGATTCTTGGCTTTTAGAGTTTGTTACAAAATCAACCAGTAAACGTGTCTACATAGGCCTAGAAATCATTTTCCCAATAAAGAATTTTCAGTTCACTTCCATTAATTCTTTATTCAAAAATTATTTGATGATGGGCAAATATTTGCAATTAATTGATTGGTTCTATTAAAATTCACTTAAATTTTCCAGATCACTGATAGAGAAGTCGTCATTTATCAGGGTTGGAAGTTGGAACCGGTCGTCAGTCACGGTCCGTCCCTGAAATTGAAGTCGGCCGGTTTATACTTGAAATATCTGAAATATAGAGATTAAATAGACTATTTTGCGAGGTTTTATTTATAAGCATCACACATCGCTTATTTCGAGATCATGTGCACACTTCTTTCATGCATATAGCCTCTTAGGTCCATTCACCGAGGGCGAGGAATGGCGCGACAAAACGGAAAGGACCCGCGTTTTGATGAAAGCAGTGTCAGTATGTTTCTAAACAAAAATTCTGCCTGCGCCAGCACAAGCGGCGTTGTGCCTGGTGTGAGTGGACTTTAAAATTAATGTTGCGATCCTAAATATTGCATCTATTATTATTTTGTTTCATACATGCTTCATTTGTTGGTGTCAGCTGTCTGTGGCAACGTCTATGTGTCCTACTGCGTCTTATTCATGTTCACATGTTGTTCTAGTGTTTGATGGATCATTTGCAAAGAGAAGTGACGAGACCATGAAAAATGTAAGCATGCAATTATAAAACGGATTCTAACCCGATATTCAATTCAGTTTATCACAATTATTCATAGTGCCATGATTTCAAGGAGCATAGATCAAATTTCTTCTTCCATTTCTCTGTTTTCAATAGATGTTATTTTTCTCCTCTGAGTATGAGATAGACTTCCTCGAGTTTTATAATGCAATGCATAATAATATAATAATAATGATAGATTCTTTATTTTAAGAGGATAACATTTGCAGTATAGCTAATTTGGAATGGTCCTCTAAACAAAACATAAAACTAAATGAAATTAACAAAAGAATGGAAAGAAAAGTCAGATCAACGTTCAAAAATTCGCAAAGAAATGGTCGAAGTATCGTCTTTTGAAACTTCGGATCGTGTCACAATCTATGATACTTCGATTGCAGAGGTTGAAAAGCTTTGGGCCTTTACATCGAAGAGAAAGTGTTCTTTCTCAGCTTTGTTTTGGCATGCGGTACGTATAGTTCTCCGGCTGATATCGTTCGTGTAACTTGACTTTGAGAAGTCCTCTTTGTGAACATTTTTTGTAAATATACTGGGGCCAAACCATTTATGGCTGTATACCAGTGTGACTTGCTTGAAATCCTCCCTCTCTCGAATAGGCATCACTTTCAATTCCCTACAGAGTGGTTTTCTACTTGCTCTTTTGGAACAATCGGACATAACGCGTACAGCAAGATTTTGTAGCCTTTCAATTCGCTGCAGTGTGCTACCTGAGCCCCATACTGCCAGACAGTAGTCAGTGCAAGATTGAATACAAGAGGAATAGAAAATTTTCCTGACATTTGTCGGTAGAAATGTCTTAATCCTTCCCAATAACGCTATGTAACCTCTCAATCTTCTGCAGACATTGTTAATTTGCTGACTCCAAGTCAAATCATGATCGACTTTTACACCTAGGAGTTTGCTAAACTTGACATGTTTACTTGCGCAACCGCATCAAAAGTCAAAGAAGTCCTGAAAACTATAAAAAGAATACCTTTTGTGTGAAGTTTGCTTCACTGACTCACAAATTAATTAAGTGATCTGATTAATCATTCCCAGACAGGTTCAATTGAGTGTATTTGCTGCGAATTCAATATTTCATTGCTCTAACTTCTGATTCAAAATCTTGCTAACATCATGACGTAAATGAATTGCTTGGTAACCGAAACCAACAATCACTCAACAGTTTAAATATGGTAAGATACTCATGTCTTCCTTTCTTTAAAGCAATAAATAATTCATTTAAGCGAGACAAAATAATTCGGAGGATTTAATGCTCAATTACTTCTGTGGAATTCTTGAAATACAGTGTCGATAAAAATCTTTATAATATCGACATAAGAGCGGAATCTGGCATTTAGAAAACCAGTCAAAGGGATCCTCCATTGACTTGCATTCCGCATGATACGCAAAATAGCGGAAAATAGAATTTTAAAATAAAACAGTTGCCACACAGTGGTGTTCACGTTACTTGTCGCACAATATCACAGCCGCGTGTGTGCTAATTCATATGCACTGATAGCTATTACAACAGGCAGTAAACAAGTACAAATTCTTGCATGTGTTATGCATGTCCTTATCGCCACACGTAATCGATTTTTATGTAAATCCTTAAAATATATCAGGCATCTGTATAACAATACTACAATCAGATCAACAACGAGTGGGTTTCAAGCATGGAGGCATGAGACATGGAGGCTTTGTTCCTTGATAAATAATCATAAAAAACATCGTATCAGACATTGCTTCTAATCGGAGACAAGTGAATCCAAAGCGTTGATCCTTAGGATAAGTTGTAAAACAAACTTCGAAATGGGCCTACACTAACCCATACCCAACATGAGAATGCACTTTCTAAACCAGCCGTACTTTGCTGTTGACTATAGGGATATGGACATAATATTCTTTAGTCTCCAACTTGGTTCAATATCGGATAAGATGCTTCTGCTCAGAGTCAGCGATTTGATACTTTCTGTTGAGTTCTTCTTGCATCTCTTTAATACCCATTGGTTTGAGTGGCAGGTAATTCGCATTTGACTGTAGAATTTCAAGCTAGCATTCATCAATACTAAGAAATTTCGAGAAATATCTGAATTGTGTGACAATGACTAATCAAAGTCAATCAGCTGCAAGTTATAGCGTGATTTGGAACAAAGCACGATTCCACTAAAATATGAGAATAATCACACTGCTTATACTGTGGACCTTGCACAATGGATGCGCATTCACTCGGCTTGCAAATTCGTTTCGGTTCTACATTCGAATGGGTTGTAAAAATTAGATGGGAACATGATTTACGATTTATTTCAAAAATCATGACTAAACGACAACCGTTAGTAGTAATAAAAGGTCCATAATAAACACAGCGCGCCCCCCCTCCCCCCCTCTGGAACGGCAGAGTGTCGTGGTCGGCCGCCGTGGTGCTTCGGGTCTGAGTCCCCCCCCCTCTGGAACGACTGAGGTTGTAGTCTGTCGTGGTGTGCCGGCCAGGTTGGTCCACGTTCACAAACTGTTCGCTGACTCCCCCCCCTCTGCAACGACAGAGTGTGAGACTCGGGTGAGTTGGTCCGACCGCCTGGTTGACGTGGGCGACCGTCCAGGTTGACGTGGGCGACCGTCTAGGTTGACGCGGGCGACCGTCTAGGTTGTCGTGGATGGTGAAATGGCTGCCAGATTCGGATTCAGCGTAAATTCTGCATCGGCAGGGTGAGTTTCAAGGCAATCGGCGAGAAAAAATGTTTCTTCAAAATTTTGGCAGAGTTAGAATTTGGGACGTTTTGGGCTCTAGCTTCAAAACGAAGCATCGGATTGGAAAACGGATTTCAGATTTGGAATCAGCGTGAAATTCTCTATCTGTATGGTGAGTTTCAAGTCAATCGGAGAGAAAGTTTCGCTGACTCCCCCCCTCTGGACAGCTCGCTTCGATTTTGGCTTCTAGTGGACGGATTTAGTCGTGCCATAGCTCGTTTGAAAGCTAAGAGTGAGAAAAATTCACTGAAAGAATCGGCTTGTTCCTATCTGTCTTCGTTTAGATGTGAGACGCCATTTAAGATTTTGGGAGATTGTCGAAAAACGACAGAGTTAGAATTTGGGACGTTTTGGGCTGTAGCTTCAAAACGAAGCATCGGATTGGAAAACGGATTTCAGATTTGGAATCAGCGTGAAATTCTCCATCGGTATGGTGAATTTGAACGCAATCGTAGAGAAAAAATTTTCGCTGACGTCCCCCCCCTCTGGACAGCTCGCTTCGATTTTGGCTTCTAGTGGACGGATTTAGTCGTGCCATAGCTCGTTTGAAAGCTAAGAGTGAGACAAATTCACTGAAAGAATCGGCTTGTTCCTATCTGTCTTCGTTTAGATGTGAGACGCCATTTAAGATTTTGGGACATTGGCGAAAAACGACAGAGTTAGAATTTGGGACGTTTTGGGCTGTAGCTTCAAAACGAAGCATCGGATTGGAAAACGGATTTCAGATTTGGAATCAGCGTGAAATTCTCTATCGGTATGGTGAATTTGAACGCAATCGGAGAGAAAAATTTCACTGACCTCCCCCCCCCTCTGGACAGCTTGCTTCGATTTTGGCTTCCAGTGGACGGATTTTGTCGTGCCATAGCTCGTTTGAAAGCTAAGAGTGAGACAAATTCACTGAAAGAATCGGCTAGTTCCTATCTGTCTTCGTTTAGATGTGAGACGCCATTTAAGATTTTGGGAGATTGTCGAAAAACGACAGAGTTAGAATTTGGGACGTTTTGGGCTGTAGCTTCAAAACGAAGCATCGGATTGGAAAACGGATTTCAGATTTGGAATCAGCGTGAAATTCTCTATCTGTATGGTGAATTTGAACGCAATCGGAGAGAAAAATTTCACTGACCTCCCCCCCCTCGGGAGAGCTTGCTTCGATTTTGGCTTCCAGTGAACGGATTTTGTCGTGCCATAGCTCGTTTGAAAGCTAAGAGTGAGACAAATTCACTGAAAGAATCGGCTTGTTCCTATCTGTCTTCGTTTAGATGTGAGACGCCATTTAAGATTTTGGGACATTGGCGAAAAACGACAGAGTTAGAATTTGGGACGTTTTGGGCTGTAGCTTCAAAACGAAGCATCGGATTGGAAAACGGATTTCAGTTTTGGAATCAGCGTGAAATTCTCTATCGGTATGGTGAATTTGAACGCAATCGGAGAGAAAAATTTCGCTGACCTCCCCCCCCCTCGGGACAGCTTGCTTCGATTTTGGCTTCCAGTGGACGGATTTAGTCGTGCCATAGCTCGTTTGAAAGCTAAGAGTGAGACAAATTCACTGAAAGAATCGGCTTGTTCCTATCTGTCTTCGTTTAGATGTGAGACGCCATTTAAGATTTTGGGACATTGTCGAAAAACGACAGAGTTAGAATTTGGGACGTTTTGGGCTGTAGCTTCAAAACGAAGCATCGGATGGGAAAACGGATTTCAGATTTGGAATCAGCGTGAAATTCTTTATCTGTATGGTGAGTTTCATGTCAATCGGAGAGTTTCAAGTCAATCGGAGAGAAAATTTTCAACATTTTTCGGAAAAACGACAGTTAGAATTTTTGCGATGGCTGCCTACTGTAGAGCCAAAACGAAGCATCGGATGGGAAAACGGAGGCCAGATTCGGATTCAGCGTCAAATTCTACATGGAAATGGTGTATTTCCAGCTCAATCGGAGCACTAGAACCGGAGATAGACGGATTTTTAGTGTTTGGATGATGGGTATTACGTCATCAGCTGATCGCCACACACTATATAAGCTGGGAACCGACAGAGACTTGTCATTTAGAGGAGAACGATCGTCAGAGGTAGGTCGTCTCTCTGAGCTCCGATGATAGCTTCGGACATTCCAAATTCCGAGTTTCTGTAAGAAACCGACTTAGAAAATTTCATTGCTGATATCAGCTAAGGCGTCAGACTTAGAGGTTCGCCAGGAGATGGCCTTCGTCTCCAGGCCATAAAAGACTCCAAAACTTTAAAGGCTTGTAACTTTGCTTCTACAAGTCCGTTTGACTTGATTCAAAAAAGGTTCGGTCGCTATTGACCTGCCCTAAGTGACAGACTACTTATAAAATTTCATAAGTAGTGCTAAAAAGTTGAAAAATTTAAATTCACTAGTTTTGGAGGTTTTCTGGGGTTTTCGACCCTGCTGAAGTCAATGAAAGCATTTTTAATGATGTCTGAGCCAGTCTTCTCATGGTATAAGCGGCTTTTCACTGAAAGCGAGCAAGACACGGAGAGTTTTGCTGTAATATTCCACTGACAGGGTGTTCCTTCGGGACGGCGGACGATGCCGTAGTGATAAGTGTGGCAAGGGAATGTGTCATATTTGAGACCGTAACCGCTGGGACAACTCATGTCTCATGTTGGGCATTTGACACAGCTCTCAACGTAGCACTTTGAACGCCAATCGGTTGAGTCTTAGCTATCTTGTCATGGGTGGCCTCTAAACATCTCCATTGCAAAACGCTGGTGAATCAAGCTCTCTACGGCTTGCTATCAAGCTGCTAAAAGTCTGTCCACCTCTTACCAACTCTACAGGTTTTCATGTCTGAGCCAGCCTTCTCATGCTATAAGCGGCTTTTCACTGAAAGCGAGCAAGACACGGAGAGTTTTGCTGTAATATTCCACTGACAGGGTGTTCATTCGGGTATCTTGTCATGGGTGGCCTCTAAACATCTCCATTGCAAAACGCTGGTGAATCAAGCTCTCTACGGCTTGCTATCAAGCTGCTAAAAGTCTGTCCACCTCTTACCAACTCTACAGGTTTTCATGTCTGAGCCAGCCTTCTCATGGTATAAGCGGCTTTTCACTGAAAGCGAGCAAGACACGGAGAGTTTTGCTGTAATATTCCACTGACAGGGTGTTCCTTCGGGACGGCGGACGATGCCGTAGTGATAAGTGTGGCAAGGGAATGTGTCATATTTGAGACCGTAACCGCTGGGACAACTCATGTCTCATGTTGGGCATTTGACACAGCTCTCAACGTAGCACTTTGAACGCCAATCGGTTGAGTCTTAGCTATCTTGTCATGGGTGGCCTCTAAACATCTCCATTGCAAAACGCTGGTGAATCAAGCTCTCTACGGCTTGCTATCAAGCTGATCAAAGCAATAACTTGGGATGTTTCCTCAAGGTTTTCAAGTATGCTGAGTTCAAATCTGCTATCAGATTTCAAATTTAACTAAGTCTAAGGCAGCTTTGAGGGGTTAGATCCCAGCTACTGTTCACTACCTTTGACTCGACGTTGCTGTTACCACTTCGGGGCAGTGACAATGATGTCTTCAGCTGTAAATAGCGGGTATCGGGGAAGATCTCTCACTTCCCTAGTGATCAGTACAAGGCCTTCGGGCTGTCGACGGGATCGAGTGCCACTCACTACACTCAAATCTATCATTCCTCACTAAGTGTAAATTACTGACTATACATTTGTCCTGCTATCAGGTTGTTTTGACTTGCTATCTAGTTGAATAGTCTCTTGCTATCAAGAGATTCACTTCTGCTCATAAAGCACATCATCGCTGTAATACCTCCTTTGCTCGAGCGTTCCTTCGGGACGGCGGGTACTGCCGTAGAGGGATTGTGTTGCACGGGTTGTTCGTCGTTTGTTAGACCGAAACCTCTGAGCCGTTGCTCATGTTGGGCGTTCGACTTCATACTCAACGTGACGCTTTCTCTCACCAGGTCAGAGTACTTCAGCCATTCGACAAAGGTTAGTCTTTATGATATGGAGTAGAGTGAAATGTAATTCATTAGATGTCCCTTCAATGATTGCTCCCATGATAAACGTTGATGAGACAAATGAAATGATTCTCATCTTCCCTTTTCAATGATTGAAATCTACTAACACACTACCGTATAATCGTCCACTATGGGGCAAGACATGATAGAGCCTCCACGCGGTTTGCCCTGGGCAGTCTTTAGACTGGCGAATACTATCATTAAGTTGAATCTGCTATCAGTCAACTTGAACGTTGCGTCGCATTAGAGGGTATATAAACCACTGCCTCTCATTTCATTTCATTTCAATCATGCAGACGCCGAACAGTCAAGTCAGCTCTCCTCGCGGACCGCAGTTAAGGCCGCGAAATTTATTTGAGGAGTTTGTCAGGCTAGAGGAGCAAGACAGAGTTTTTAATAATCTTGCTCGGATTGGCAATCCGATGACAGCAACTGCTGTCAATCCAACGGAATGGCGCTACATTCCACTTTTTAGCCATGTACCAGTTAGTGTGGAAGTCGACACTGCTACCAAGGAGAGAGTCAAAGACTCTCTCAGCAGAATTGGTAGGGTGTAAGATGACGTTACTCCCGAGAACGAACCATCGGCTCTCTTAAGGGCCACCATGGGGCAAGACATGATAGAACCTCCTCGCGGTTTGCCCTGGGCAGTCTTCGGACTGGCGAATACTATCATTAAGTTGAATCTGCTATCAGTCAACTTGAACGTTGCAAATGAAGTTCGGTGTAATACTTCCTTTCGACGGGCGTTCCTGTAAAGGGCGGCGGTGAAACCCGTAGCTATGTATACCGCAAGGGACATTCGGCAATGGTCAATCTTGTTAAACCTCTCTGCGTCATGTTTGCAAGTGATTGCCTCTGTCTCAACGTAGTATGCATTCGCGCCAGGGCGACATTTAGCCAACTGTCGAAGGTTGCCTAAAACTTTCCATTGCATACGTTATGAGAACCATGAGTTCTACCTGTCTCTATCAATGAGACGAATTGATGAATGGAATGAAATGGGAGGACACTCACGCGCCACACGCAACATAACACACTTCTCTCTTCCGTAGTCTAACAAGCTCTTTACACATGGATCGCAGTCGATTGCTATCCCTGTATCAGAAGTGTAAGCTATCTAAATTTTATTTAACACTATTTCATCTACCATCATCACCCATATGAAGTGTCATAAGATTTACAAGTTAGACTAAGCGTTCTACTATTTGTAAATGAAAGATATAGTTTCAACAGTTTACAGATTGAAAATAAAGTTTCAATAGTGTGTGCGTTAGAAATAAAGCTTTATCTGTTTGTATGTTAGAAACAAAATAAAGTTTACAAGATAAAAAGTAAAGTTTCACCACTTTACAAGTTAAGAATAAAGTTTATCTGTTTATATGTTTAGAATAAAAATAAAGTTTCAATAGTGTATGCGTTAGAAATAAAGTCTTAGCTGTTTGTATATCAAAATAAAGTTTCAAGAGTTTACAAGTTAGAAATAAAGTTTCAATAGTGTATATGTTAGAAATAAAGGTGTAACTGTTTGTAAAAATAAGATCGCAAGATTTACTAGTTTACAAGTTAGACTAAGTGTAAATTAAAAATAAATTATAACTGTTCACGTGTTAAAGCGTTGATGCAACGATGAACAATTAATAAGCTGAAAAGTTTTAGATTCACTTTAACATTATCATATGTTTACAGATAGAAATGTATCACAGCAAAGCTACTTCATGAGTTAGTTTGCCAGGAGTGTATCATCTCAAACTTTTACTCCGACTGTGGAACATTGATTTCCATGATGAAGATTTAAATAGTTAGATTCGATGACGAACAAGATTTACTAGTTTACAAGTTGGACAAAGTGTTCTACTATTTGTAAATGAAAGATATCATTTCAACAGTTTACCAGTTAGAAATAAAGTTTCAACAGTCTACAAGTTAAAAATAAAATTATAACTGTTTCAAGAGTTTACAAGTTAGAAATTAAGTTTCAATGGTGTATGCGTTAGAAATAAAGTTTTAGCTGTTTGTATATCAAAATAAAGTTTCAAGAGTTTACAAGTTAGAAATAAAATGAAGTTTCATCAGTTTACAAGTTAAGAATAAAGTTCTATCTGTTTGTATGATAGAAATAAAACAAAGTTTCAACCGTTTACAAGTTAAAAATAAAGTTTCAACAGTCTACAAGTTAAAAATAAAGTTTCAATAGTGTGTATGTTAAGAATAAAGTTTTATCTGTTTGTATGTTAGAAATAGAATGAAGTTTCACCAGTTGGCAAGTTAAGAATAAAGTTCTATCTGTTTGTATGTTAGAAATAGAATGAAGTTTCATCAGTTTACAAGTTAAAAATAAAGTTTCAATAGTTTACAAGTTAAGAATAAAGTTTCAATAGTGTGCATGTTCAGAATAAAGTTCTATTTGTTTATATGTTAGAAATAGAATGAAGTTTCGCCAGTTTACAAGTAAAGAATAAAGTTTCAATAGTTTACAAGTTAAGAATAAAGTTTCAATAGTGTACATGTTCAGAATAAAGTTCTATTTGTTTATATGTTAGAAATAGAATGAAGTTTCACCAGTTTACAAGTTACGAATAAAGTTCTATCTGTTTAAGTTTACAAGTTAAGAATAAAGTTCTATCTGTTTATATGTTAGAAATAAAATGAAGTTTCATCAGTTTACAAGTTAAGAATAAAGTTCTATCTGTTTGTATGCTAGAAATAAAACACAGTTTCAACCGTTTACAAGTTAAAAATAAAATTATAACTGTTTCAAGAGTTTACAAGTTAAGAATAAAGTTTCAATAGTGCGCATGTTAAGAATAAAGTTCTATCTGTTTATATGTTAGAAATAAAATGAAGTTTCACCAGTTGGCAAGTTAAGAATAAAGTTCTATCTGTTTGTATGCTAGAAATAAAACAAAGTTTCAACCGTTTACAAGTTAAAAATAAAGTTTCAATAGTTTACAAGTTAAGAATAAAGTTTCAATAGTGTGCATGTTCAGAATAAAGTTCTATTTGTTTATATGTTAGAAATAGAATGAAGTTTCGCCAGTTTACAAGTTACGAATAAAGTTCTATCTGTTTAAGTTTACAAGTTAAGAATAAAGTTCTATCTGTTTATATGTTAGAAATAAAACAAAGTTTCAACCGTTAACAAGTTAAAAATAAAGTTTCAATAGTTTGCAAGTTAAAACTAATGTTTCAATAGTGCATATGTTAAGAATAAAGTTTTATCTGTTTGTATGTTAGAAATAGAATGAAGTTTCACCAGTTGGTAAGTTAAGAATAAAGTTCTATCTGTTTCTATGATAGAAATAAAACAAATTTTCAACCGTTTACAAGTTAGAAATAAAGTTTCACCAGTGTACAAGTTAGAAATAAAGTTTCAATAGTGTATATGTTAGAAATAAAGCTTTATCTGTTTGCATGTTAGAAACAAAATAAAGTTTCAACAGTTTAAAAGATAAAAACTAAAGTTTCAATAATGTGTACGTTAGAAATAAAGTTTTAGCTGTTTGTATATGAAAAACTAAGTTTCAAGAGTTTACAAGTTAAAAAATAAAGTTTCAATGGTGTATACGTTAGAAATAAAGTTTTAGCTGTTTGTATATCAAAATAAAGTTTCAAGAGTTTACAAGTTAGAAATAAAGTTTCAACAGTGTGTATGTTAGAAATAGAGTTTTATCTGTTTGTAAAATATGATTGCAGGATTTAATAGTTTGCAAGTTAGACTAAGCGTTCTACTATTTGTAAATGAAAGATATAGTTTCAACAGTTTACAGATTAGAAAATAAAGTTTCAATAATGTGTACGTTAGAAATAAAGTTTTAGCTGTTTGTATATGAAAAACTAAGTTTCAAGAGTTTACAAGTTAAAAAATAAAGTTTCAATGGTGTATACGTTAGAAATAAAGTTTTAGCTGTTTGTATATCAAAATAAAGTTTCAAGAGTTTACAAGTTAGAAATAAAGTTTCAACTGTGTGTATGTTAGAAATAGAGTTTTATCTGTTTGTAAAATATGATTGCAGGATTTAATAGTTTGCAAGTTAGACTAAGCGTTCTACTATTTGTAAATGAAAGATATAGTTTCAACAGTTTACAGATTAGAAAATAAAGTTTCAATAATGTGTACGTTAGAAATAAAGTTTTAGCTGTTTGTATATGAAAAACTAAGTTTCAAGAGTTTATAAGTTAAAAAATAAAGTTTCAATGGTGTATACGTTAGAAATAAAGTTTTAGCTGTTTGTATATCAAAATAAAGTTTCAAGAGTTTACAAGTTAGAAATAAAGTTTCAACATTGTGTATGTTAGAAATAGAGTTTTATCTGTTTGTAAAATATGATTGCAGGATTTAATAGTTTGCAAGTTAGACTAAGCGTTCTACTATTTGTAAATGAAAGATATAGTTTCAACAGTTTACAGATTAGAAAATAAAGTTTCAATAATGTGTACGTTAGAAATAAAGTTTTAGCTGTTTGTATATGAAAAACTAAGTTTCAAGAGTTTACAAGTTAAAAAATAAAGTTTCAATGGTGTATACGTTAGAAATAAAGTTTTAGCTGTTTGTATATCAAAATAAAGTTTCAAGAGTTTACAAGTTAGAAATAAAGTTTCAACAGTGTGTATGTTAGAAATAGAGTTTTATCTGTTTGTAAAATATGATTGCAGGATTTAATAGTTTGCAAGTTAGACTAAGCGTTCTACTATTTGTAAATGAAAGATATAGTTTCAACAGTTTACAGATTAGAAAATAATGTTTCAATAGTGTACAAGTTGGAAATAAAGTTTTAATAGTTTATACGCTTGAAATATAGTTATATCCGTTTATGTCTTGGAAATAAAGTTCTAACAGTTTGTATGTTAGAAATGAAGTTTTACCTGTTTGTATGCTAGAAATAAAGTTTCATCAGTTTCTATATTAAAAAATAAAGTTTTTAACAGTTTACAAGTTAAAAATAAAGTTTTAATAGTGTATGCGTTAGAAATAGAGTTTTAGCTTTTGTATGCTAGAAATAAAGGTATAGCTATTTGTAAAATAATTAAAATTGTAAGTGATTAGCATATTTCGTTTGCTGAAAAGAAGGTGTTCCGCCTGTTAGTGTTGGTGTATTAATATTGAAGAATTTGGTAGTATCTGTTCAATTGAAGACTATAATGGTTCTAGCAAATATTAAAAACAGCAGCCATTATATAATTTATGAAACTGAACCCTTTCCTGCTGCTCTCATTCGAGTGGTACCCTATACATATTACCATCCTTCATAACGGACATTGTATCATAACAGGCTTATGTGATTTCAATAAAGTATCACGGATTGTTAAATTCCTAATGTGTTATCTGTTTGATGTATAGCTAATGGAGGCATGTTAAACGTTGAGTTTTTCCTTCATTCACTGACGACTCATCATATGAATGAGTTAAGGTGAAAACGGTATGCGTCATCACTTTGACTGACAAAGGAACGCACACGCACTGAATGGGGAAAAGATCAGGCTGTCAATAAGGATGAATAGAATCTTATCGAATGGTCTGACATCTACGACAATGAGGTGGATCCATTTTTAGACATGGGTTATCGCTTTGTCTGATATGAAAACGTTCACACGCTCACATATTCAGCTGTGAATATAATTTACTATTGCTATTTTTAGTGACTATCTTTACAAGAAGAATGACAGTGATGTAAGCAACATGCTTCCTAACCTGAATAGAGCTGTTTGTGTTATTCTATTAGACATGTCGTTTAGCAAATCGGCGATACAACGATGTTGTCCACCCGTTAGAAAAATTAGCACAAGCGAGTTGTGTGAAGTGTTACTTGATGATGCAAAGATACATCACATTTCATTTTTGATTGAAAATCAACGCGTTGTTCTGAAACTGGGTGATGACATTCAATGTCAATTGAGTAAAAATTTGAAAAAACTCTTTGGTTTTTCAATGCTACAAACTGTGTTTGCTGCTGCGCATACGATTGGTATAGAAACACCAATGACCCTTAATAAACATGAACAGCACCTTTACATTCAAAGTGATCTGATTTCACCTATTTCTGTTGGTGAGAAAAAAGAATACATTTTACGCGATTTCATTCATGATAAAGACGCTTCATATGGAATAGTCGAGAAGATGTTTGAATCTATTTTCTATCATCCCGTCATCAAACAAACTATACCCTCTATTGCTATCAAAATTACCAATGGTTTACAAGAGTGCATCCACGTGAAAGATACTAAATCCCTCGTAACTTTAGTGTTTCGGAAAACAAAGTGAAGTCTTTATACAACATTTATTGAAATATGTACATGAATGTGAAGCAATAGACTTTATACAACATCCACTGAAAATATATACATGAGCGCACTTCAATAAACATTGCTATATACAAAAAGTCTTTTTACTTCGTGAAGGGTGGAAATATACAGGGATAGGAAAAATGTCTTTCAGTGGAAAAGTCATCACATGGGGAATGTACAGATGTGGACACATATTCACAAGGAAAAAACAATCTCATGCGATACATAAAACAACAATGTTTATCTACAGAAATCAACATCAAAATACTGAGTTAAGGATGAATCTATTTACACGTCTCCTGAATGTGGTAGTGTGAGTTTTATTCTTTTGGGTGGTGGTATGTTTGTGTCAGGATGTCCATGTGGAAGAGATATGTTGTGTTCTAACCAGCACCTCTTATCCTCCCATGCTGAAAGCGCCCGTTTCCTAAAAGTATGAGTTTTGATCTCATGCGACTTAGATTTTAAGATTGTCATATTGACAAACGTTATATTTTTATTTCTATAGGCTTTCCTGAAATTCTTATGTTTCATGTTAGAGACCAATGATCTTGATATGCCTTTAGCACGCTTAATACTATCGTCGCTATCCTTTAATTTCATACTGTACATTTTTGGACGGAGGAGAATCATTTCATCTATTTCCTTCCCTGCTGTCTCATCCTTAAAGCAGCCAAGTTTTGCCTTATTTTTGATGGAGTAGAGTGGGTGATCAGTAGGATAATTTGATGTATCAAAATATCTTTCTAAAGATTTTCCTACTTCATTGAAATTTAAATCTTTTTGAGTGGTAATACCTAAGAAGAAACTATCTGTATCACCACCCAACAAACGAACCTCTTTTACGAGAGGACATGGTTTTAGTATTTTATAAAAGAGTTGGTACATTTCAAGCTTAGAGTAATCTAGTACAGCTTGACCAATATAGATGGGTTTGCACAACTCAACTTCAGATTTTATCATTTTAACACCTATAAGGTCCTCATCGATAATGTCTCTATCGATGAATAGAGGTGATGAGACCAATTTGTGATACTTTTGATCATCATTAACTAGTTTGTAGTTTACGCGCTTTCTAACATCCTCCATCGTCTTACCAAATAGACTGTTGTTCTTATATTTATAAAAATCTTTTTCAAAATTATTTTGGGCTAGTGCACGTTTCTGGCTGTTGCTATCAATATATGGTTTGAGGAAGGCTTTCTGTCTAAATTTAATAATGCGGTGAACTCTTTTTAAAATCATACCCATTTCTAAATAAAATTTTAAGATGCTAAAGTGGACTAGATAGTTTTCTTTATCATACTGGGTGAGTAAAAGTTTGCGGCAAGGCTTATAGTCGGGTTGACCGCATGATTCTAAATCTTTATGAAATTGTTTCATAAAGTCGGAAAACATATCTTTGGTCACTTCACCTGATTCGGGTGCGAGTGGAAAATCCACGGTTTTATGTTTAATATTATTTGGATAGATTAGATCTATTTCAAAATAATATCCCCAATCACCTTCATCTGGAATTGCTAGTATGTTAGAAGGGTTGGAGAGATGCTGAATTTCACTATCATCTAACCAGCTAAACTCAGAGTGAGGTAGCGGTTTGGATAGTGAACTACCATACAAATTATTTTGGTCATAATACTTAAGATGGGTATGATCATTACCTACTGTTTCAGATTTTAACCTATGTTTATTTACAAATGTGAGACCACCGCGAATTCCTCGCTCAAATAAATTATACATCTCTGGATCTTGTAAGAGATGAATGGTCTCACCAGTCATTTTAAAAGCAGACTTAAATGACATGGCTGGTAGACTGACAAAGTGGACGGGATCTAACTTATCTTCTTCTAATGCCACTCGTCGAAACTCCTGAAATACATCAGCCAGCAAAAATACATCTAACTTAAGGTAGGCAATCATATATTCGCCAAATGTATGGCAGTCAAATTTTATCCATGCATCTTGTGCATGATCATAATCTTCGGTCTTACATTCTGCGCCGGTCAAATCATTTTTAAATTTATCTATGGGCGGAAGAGAAGTCTCGCCGAGTTTACTAATCGTATCAAAATATGCATATGGAAAGACTCCTTTCCGTGTGATGACTTCATTAGTTAAATTTGGATATTGTTTCTTAAGATTTTGTGTTAGTGGAAGAGACTTTAGATTTTGTACGAGAGAGGCCAGTGATGCAGTCATAAATTGGTAGGAATCTAAAAATTTTATATCAAAATAGACCGTCTTATTTTCTTTGGTTTTATCGACGGGTACTTTTGCTGTCATGGCCATAAACTTTTCTCTCGTTTGTGCTATTACATCAAGCTTCCACTCTTTCATTTGGCCTAAACCTCCTTTTATTATCATATGGCTGTCGTAGCCCTTGAAATTATGGAAAATGACGGGTAATGTACGCCGTTTCATCCTAAGTGAAAAATTGCATTTTGAACAGAGTGCGTTTCTAAATTTACCAGTGATGTGATCATGGTCGCGCACTTTCTTAATCTTATCATCATCAAATGTTTTCCTACATTTGGGGCAAATGTTGCAACTATCAAATTTTGCTTGATCATCTGCTGTCATATGCAATGATCTGCGATAGAGTTCACCATCATGTTTTTGTTGAAATTTTACAGCCTGTTCGAGGAATTGTAGGAATTGGTAAATACAATCCTCACCTTGCCAGACGCGCATTTTATTTTGTCTACTCCTAAAGTGATCATGCCATACTTCATAGCAGGAAATGGCTGCTGGTCGATGGATGTTATCATCGATATAGCATTCGATGTCAGCATAGATGACACGAAGAGGACTTAGTTCATCACCATTCTCTCTATATGAAAACTCCTTATCTTTGGGCATGCGCTCTATTTGTAGTTTACCCCGCTTGCACCATTCATAATGACTTAGAAATTTATTTTTCGACCAAAATGGTCGTGTGCAGCGATCGCATATGAAATGTTCACCTTTAATCGATTTTTGTATATGGTTGTAAAGGCGATGAATTTTGGAATACCACAGTAATGCCACTGTTGAGTATTGTCCTCATACACTAGCAAGAGGTTGACAACTCGATCATAGCTACTTTGGCGGTTGTTATACCTAACGCCTTTTAGCCCTTTCTCCCAGACGTGTACCACTATCTTAATTTTATTTAATTTCTCAAATTTCTCTATATCTTTCAATTTCATATCTTCACTATTGCAGTCATCAAACTTTAATTCATTTTCCCACTCTTGATACTTACTTCTACGGAAACGATTATCATTTACATCATTGTAGTGGAGAATGGATAACACTGCATACTTAAAACATTGCGATTCACAATCTACAGAAACGACTGCTTTTTTATTTTTTAAACTTTTCGGAAGTTTAAAGGAGCCTCGCCCACTATAACTTTCTAGCAAATTGATTTTAAACTTGGCAGATTCTATACCATCAAAAATGAGGCCACTATCGCGTTCGTTGAATTTAACTATATTTAGTTTTAGTCCTTGGATATGAAAATTTAACCAAGAATCTTCATCGATTACTTCTGTAGCGGGAGAGGAGGGTATGTGAAACTCCAACCTCTCTACTATTTGACCAGTATGGTGGTCGATTTTTACATATTTTATTTTGAGATAGATGAGCGCCTTCATTCTAAAGTTGTCTAAATTTCTAAAGAGCGCATCTATCAAAGATGAATTTTGATGAAACCATTCTTCAAAGTCAGCAATGGTTTCTGAGGATTCCATCTGGTAGTTCCTCACTAAATTATTTATCGACACTTCAGAGAGTCGGATAGAGGAGGTGCCGTTGGTGTAACTATCGTCACTGTGTGTATGTTGAAGTCTGTGTGAAGATAATTCAAATCGTGTTTCAAATGATTGAATGCAGAAGTCGCAAGTAAAGGAGACGTGTTCAATAGAGTCATCCTCACCTCGGGAGATTGATGGCGACTTGGGTTGACACACATGTTGTCTGATGTGTCGGAGCAGATCGCGTTTCCTCATGAAGATGTGCCCACAGTCAGCACATTCCCGCTCGTCGCCTTCCCGCGATAGTGTTGAGCTGGAACTAGCATCACCTAAAAGAGAAATCATTCTATCATCTCTATTAAAGTCTTAGTGTTTTGTTACAACCTACCTTCACTCAACAGCTCTAAACTTTCCTTGAGAAAGGAGGGCTTTGGTGATGAAGTCGATGCCTGAAATTGAGGAAGATGCTATTAGCCAAACGTTCGAGGGAGATGAGTGAGGAAATCTTCAACCTACCATTTTAATGGTGTGGTCGTACACCTCGATCTCCATTTCTACCGACTTGTTGGAGATGGGAGGGAAGTCGCCTGCTGTTGCCGGTGGTGGTATGTGAGAGTTGGCGGGGCGGTTAGGAACGTTATCGCACAGAAATACCGTTGCGAGATCTGTTGAGAAAAGGAAGGAAAGCGATCAGTAACATGACTATTCAATTCCAAGTGTGGCGTGCGTTTTGTTTAAGTCCTTGTCCCCCTTTACCATCACTGTAACTTACCATCAAGAGAATCTACTTCCGCCATCACCGATGGTTCAAGAGGAGGTAGAAGGGGGATGCGAGCCGAGGGTGGAAGAGTCCGCGGCTTGGGTGTTGGAGGGATGCGGCGACGAGGAGCTGGTATGGGTGGTGGTGGAGGTTGGGCGATGACCATACCCGAGGTGGATGGCTGCTCAGATGGTGGAGCTGAGGTAGATGGGCGAGAGGGTAGGGTCGGAAAATCATCATCATATTTCCGCCTCGCGACTTCCTCCCACTTCTCCTGCCTTACCAAAACTGTAGAGTGGAAAAGAGATGAGATTGATGAATGATAGAATGCATGCTATCAGCCATGATGATACAGAACACATAACAGCATTCATTCATTAAGATACTTACATATTCCCAGTCGTTCATAGGCTCGACCAAGTGCCCCTTCAGGAATAGGTTCTCTGTTCATGATGCGCTGCTGTACTGAAAAAAGGGAGGGAGATATTGGTGAGAGATTTCTCGAAGGGAGATATTAGAGTGCATTATAAATTTTAGAAAATGAGCTTCGCTTTTGAAAATCGCGGAGTAAAAAGACGTTAAGGGTCTTTTGTTGAAAATTAGTAAGGATATGATTCTTACATTCTTGATGTTATTCAAAGGTTTATGAAAATTAATTCCTATGCTCAACACACATGGTAACCGAATGATGTTAGTTCAAGAGTTTTATTAGCACAACCTGCATCCTTGCCCCATCACACAAAAACTTACATTGCTCAATGAGAGTTTCCTCCATCTTGGCAGAGACGCGATAAGATTCAATTTTTCTCGTGATACTCGTATCCATATCGAAGATTAAAGTAGTTAGATTCGACGTCGTAGGCAAATTCACTGAAAAGGATACGTAAGATTTATTTCATTTTACCTATGATGATCATGTGAATAGTCATTCAATGAACATGAGTCAATCAACACTTCGAAATGCTCCGTACCATAAAGACTAACCCTTGTCGAATGGCTAAAGTACTCTGACCTGACGAGAGAAAGTGTCACGTTGAGTATGAAGTCGAACGCCCAACATGAGCAACAGCTCAGAGGTTTCGGTCTAACAAACGACGAACAACCCGTGCAACGCAATCCCTCTACGGCAGTACCCGCCGTCCCGAAGGAACGCTCGAGCAAAGGAAGTATTACAGCGATGATATGCTTTATGAGCAGAAGTGAAACTCTTGATAGCAAGAGACTATTCAACTTGATAGCAAGTCAAAACAACCTGATAGCGGGAGCTCACCAACACTCACCTTATGAAAGATAAATGTGAAGAGTAGAGCTGGTGCACTACCTTTTATAAGATTTTCCTAAGCGGTGAATGGATGAGACGTCTCGTCCAATCACAAGACGATCAGGAGTTTCCAGTGCGCTCACACACTTCCAATTAATGCTGATGTTACAAACTCTCTTTTATGAACGCATGAGCATCTATTTGAATCTGTCAATGTACATTCCTATTGCGATATGATTTATTCGTTGATGATTTTACTATGATATCTTATGTGTTCAGAGCTTGCTCACTAAAGAAGAGAGAAGTGTGTTTGCTGCATACGTTTGGCGTGATACACAGGTGACACGAAGAGGTAGTGGTTCTTAAAAGAACTCATGAGACTTTCTCGATACGGATAGTATGTGCTACATGTGTATGCTCTAAAAGGTTAGAGTCGGAGTGTAGAAACGACAAGCATGCAGTAAGGAGGAATTGATTAAGACATCATTATGAGAACTTTACTTGACATGTGCCCTACTTTGTAAATCATCAAACGATGAGTGGAAAATTTGAAAAACCTGCTGCAGACATCTAAAGCACTCATGATCAAGCGAGAAAAGATGTCGTTGGGAAAGTTGTCTAACATCAGCAAAGTGGTTTCGCTCTTAACTATAACATATCCCTCCTTCCATCTGCGGCAGCGCTCGCCGTACAAACCCACCAACAGGAAGTATAATATCAAAGATCTCCACATCGCTCATGTTGTAGCCTGATATCAAGCCGCCTAAGGTGATGGAGGATTTTATCCCTCACTCATACCGAGCTTCACACTATTAGTGCAATGGAGTTTGATATTATTATTTTATATTTTATTATTTGACTACACTAACTTTGCAAACCATGATACAGTTTCTGACTAGACTTACGAATGAAACGTTGATGATCAAACTTTCTAACTATAGATCCACCTGTGTTGCAATAAAACTTTTGTACGACATGATAAAATTTAGATAGCTTACACTTCTGATACAGGGATAGCAATCCACTGCGATCCATGTGTAAAGAGCTTGTTAGACTACGGATGGGCTTAAGTGGATGATTTAACCATGTATACTTTATTCATTTGGAAATAGTAGCACGCTTAGTCTAACTTGTAAATCTTATGACACTTCATATGGATGATAATGGTAGATGAAATAGTGTTAAATAAAATTTAGATAGCTTACACTTCTGATACAGGGATAGCAATCGACTGCGATCCATGTGTAAAGAGCTTGTTAGACTACGGAAGAGAGAAGTGTGTTATGTTGCGTGTGGCGCGTGAGTGTCCTCCCATTTCATTCCATTCATCAATTCGTCTCATTGATAGAGACAGGTAGAACTCATGGTTCTCATAACGTATGCAATGGAAAGTTTTAGGCAACCTTCGACAGTTGGCTAAATGTCGCCCTGGCGCGAATGCATACTACGTTGAGACAGAGGCAATCACTTGCAAACATGACGCAGAGAGGTTTAACAAGATTGACCATTGCCGAATGTCCCTTGCGGTATACATAGCTACGGGTTTCACCGCCGCCCTTTACAGGAACGCCCGTCGAAAGGAAGTATTACACCGAACTTCATTTGCAACGTTCAAGTTGACTGATAGCAGATTCAACTTAATGATAGTATTCGCCAGTCCGAAGACTGCCCAGGGCAAACCGCGTGGAGGTTCTATCATGTCTTGCCCCATGGTGGCCCTTAAGAGAGCCGGTGGTTCGTTCTCGGGAGTAACGTCATCTTACACCCTACCAATTCTACTGAGAGAGTCTTTGACTCTCTCTTTGGTAGCACTGTCGACTTCCACACTAACTGGTACATGGCTAAAAAGTGGAATGTAGCGCCATTCCGTTGGATTGACAGCAGTTGCTGTCATCGGATTGCCAATCCGAGCAAGATTATTAAAAACTCTGTCTTGCTCCTCTAGCCTGACAAACTCCTCAAATAAATTTCGCGGCCTTAACTGCGGTCCGCGAGGAGAGCTGACTTGACTGTTCGGCGTCTGCATGATTGAAATGAAATGAAATGAGAGGCAGTGGTTTATATACCCTCTAATGCGACGCAACGTTCAAGTTGACTGATAGCAGATTCAACTTAATGATAGTATTCGCCAGTCTAAAGACTGCCCAGTGCAAACCGCGTGGAGGCTCTATCATGTCTTGCCCCATAGTGAACGATTATACGGTAGTGTGTTAGTAGATTTCAATCATTGAAAAGGGAAGATGAGAATCATTTCATTTGTCTCATCAACGTTTATCATGGGAGCAATCATTGAAGGGACATCTAATGAATTACATTTCACTCTACTCCATATCATAAAGACTAACCTTTGTCGAATGGCTGAAGTACTCTGACCTGGTGAGAGAAAGCGTCACGTTGAGTATGAAGTCGAACGCCCAACATGAGCAACGGCTCAGAGGTTTCGGTCTAACAAACGACGAACAACCCGTGCAACACAATCCCTCTACGGCAGTACCCGCCGTCCCGAAGGAACGCTCGAGCAAAGGAGGTATTACAGCGATGATGTGCTTTATGAGCAGAAGTGAATCTCTTGATAGCAAGAGACTATTCAACTAGATAGCAAGTCAAAACAACCTGATAGCAGGACAAATGTATAGTCAGTAATTTACACTTAGTGAGGAATGATAGATTTGAGTGTAGTGAGTGGCACTCGATCCCGTCGACAGCCCGAAGGCCTTGTACTGATCACTAGGGAAGTGAGAGATCTTCCCCGATACCCGCTATTT
The DNA here is from genome assembly GCA_907163375.1 of Prostheceraeus crozeri. Taxonomy (NCBI): domain Eukaryota; kingdom Metazoa; phylum Platyhelminthes; order Polycladida; family Euryleptidae; genus Prostheceraeus; species Prostheceraeus crozeri. The sequence continues at coordinate 113,689 of CAJQUW010011242.1, read as the reverse complement.
ACAGCTGAAGACATCATTGTCACTGCCCCGAAGTGGTAACAGCAACGTCGAGTCAAAGGTAGTGAACAGTAGCTGGGATCTAACCCCTCAAAGCTGCCTTAGACTTAGTTAAATTTGAAATCTGATAGCAGATTTGAACTCAGCATACTTGAAAACCTTGAGGAAACATCCCAAGTTATTGCTTTGATCAGCTTGATAGCAAGCCGTAGAGAGCTTGATTCACCAGCGTTTTGCAATGGAGATGTTTAGAGGCCACCCATGACAAGATAGCTAAGACTCAACCGATTGGCGTTCAAAGTGCTACGTTGAGAGCTGTGTCAAATGCCCAACATGAGACATGAGTTGTCCCAGCGGTTACGGTCTCAAATATGACACATTCCCTTGCCACACTTATCACTACGGCATCGTCCGCCGTCCCGAAGGAACACCCTGTCAGTGGAATATTACAGCAAAACTCTCCGTGTCTTGCTCGCTTTCAGTGAAAAGCCGCTTATACCATGAGAAGGCTGGCTCAGACATGAAAACCTGTAGAGTTGGTAAGAGGTGGACAGACTTTTAGCAGCTTGATAGCAAGCCGTAGAGAGCTTGATTCACCAGCGTTTTGCAATGGAGATGTTTAGAGGCCACCCATGACAAGATAGCTAAGACTCAACCGATTGGCGTTCAAAGTGCTACGTTGAGAGCTGTGTCAAATGCCCAACATGAGACATGAGTTGTCCCAGCGGTTACGGTCTCAAATATGACACATTCCCTTGCCACACTTATCACTACGGCATCGTCCGCCGTCCCGAAGGAACACCCTGTCAGTGGAATATTACAGCAAAACTCTCCGTGTCTTGCTCGCTTTCAGTGAAAAGCCGCTTATACCATGAGAAGGCTGGCTCAGACATGAAAACCTGTAGAGTTGGTAAGAGGTGGACAGACTTTTAGCAGCTTGATAGCAAGCCGTAGAGAGCTTGATTCACCAGCGTTTTGCAATGGAGATGTTTAGAGGCCACCCATGACAAGATAGCTAAGACTCAACCGATTGGCGTTCAAAGTGCTACGTTGAGAGCTGTGTCAAATGCCCAACATGAGACATGAGTTGTCCCAGCGGTTACGGTCTCAAATATGACACATTCCCTTGCCACACTTATCACTACGGCATCGTCCGCCGTCCCGAAGGAACACCCTGTCAGTGGAATATTACAGCAAAACTCTCCGTGTCTTGCTCGCTTTCAGTGAAAAGCCGCTTATACCATGAGAAGACTGGCTCAGACATCATTAAAAATGCTTTCATTGACTTCAGCAGGGTCGAAAACCCCAGAAAACCTCCAAAACTAGTGAATTTAAATTTTTCAACTTTTTAGCACTACTTATGAAATTTTATAAGTAGTCTGTCACTTAGGGCAGGTCAATAGCGACCGAACCTTTTTTGAATCAAGTCAAACGGACTTGTAGAAGCAAAGTTACAAGCCTTTAAAGTTTTGGAGTCTTTTATGGCCTGGAGACGAAGGCCATCTCCTGGCGAACCTCTAAGTCTGACGCCTTAGCTGATATCAGCAATGAAATTTTCTAAGTCGGTTTCTTACAGAAACTCGGGATTTGGAATGTCCGAAGCTATCATCGGAGCTCAGAGAGACGACCTACCTCTGACGATCGTTCTCCTCTAAATGACAAGTCTCCGTCGGTTCCCAGCTTATATAGTGTGTGGCGATCAGCTGATGACGTAATACCCATCATCCAAACACTAAAAATCCCGTCTATCTCCGGTTCTAGTGCTCCGATTGAGCTGGAAATACACCATTACCATGTAGAATTTGACGCTGAATCCGAATCTGGCCTCCGTTTTCCCATCCGATGCTTCGTTTTGGCTCTACAGTAGGCAGCCATCGCAAAAATTCTAACTCGTTTTTCCGAAAAATGTTGAAAATTTTTCTCTCCGATTGACTTGAAACTCTCCGATTGACATGAAACTCACCATACAGATAAAGAATTTCACGCTGATTCCAAATCTGAAATCCGTTTTCCCATCCGATGCTTCGTTTTGAAGCTACAGCCCAAAACGTCCCAAATTCTAACTCTGTCGTTTTTCGCCAATGTCCCAAAATCTTAAATGGCGTCTCACATCTAAACGAAGACAGATAGGAACAAGCCGATTCTTTCAGTGAATTTGTCTCACTCTTAGCTTTCAAACGAGCTATGGCACGACTAAATCCGTCCACTGGAAGCCAAAATCGAAGCAAGCTCTCCCGAGGGGGGGGGAGGTCAGTGAAATTTTTCTCTCCGATTGCGTTCAAATTCACCATACCGATAGAGAATTTCACGCTGATTCCAAAACTGAAATCCGTTTTCCAATCCGATGCTTCGTTTTGAAGCTACAGCCCAAAACGTCCCAAATTCTAACTCTGTCGTTTTTCGACAATCTCCCAAAATCTTAAATGGCGTCTCACATCTAAACGAAGACAGATAGGAACAAGCCGATTCTTTCAGTGAATTTGTCTCACTCTTAGCTTTCAAACGAGCTATGGCACGACTAAATCCGTCCACTAGAAGCCAAAATCGAAGCAAGCTCTCCCGAGGGGGGGGGAGTCAGCGAAATTTTTCTCTCCGATTGCGTTCAAATTCACCATACCGATAGAGAATTTCACGCTGATTCCAAATCTGAAATCCGTTTTCTCATCCGATGCTTCGTTTTGAAGCTACAGCCCAAAACGTCCCAAATTCTAACTCTGTCGTTTTTCGACAATCTCCCAAAATCTTAAATTTCGTCTCACATCTAAACGAAGACAGATAGGAACAAGCCGATTCTTTCAGTGAATTTGTCTCACTCTTAGCTTTCAAACGAGCTATGGCACGACTAAATCCGTCCACTGGAAGCCAAAATCGAAGCAAGCTCTCCCGAGGGGGGGGAGGTCAGTCAAATTTTTCTCTCCGATTGCGTTCAAATTCACCATACCAATAGAGAATTTCACGCTGATTCCAAATCTGAAATCCGTTTTCCAATCCGATGCTTCGTTTTGAAGCTACAGCCCAAAACGTCCCAAATTCTAACTCTGTCGTTTTTCGACAATCTCCCAAAATCTTAAATGGCGTCTCACATCTAAACGAAGACAGATAGGAACAAGCCGATTCTTTCAGTGAATTTGTCTCACTCTTAGCTTTCAAACGAGCTATGGCACGACTAAATCCGTCCACTAGAAGCCAAAATCGAAGCGAGCTGTCCCGAGGGGGGGGGGAGGTCAGTGAAATTTTTCTCTCCGATTGCGTTCAAATTCACCATACCGATAGAGAATTTCACGCTGATTCCAAAACTGAAATCCGTTTTCTCATCCGATGCTTCGTTTTGAAGCTACAGCCCAAAACGTCCCAAATTCTAACTCTGTCGTTTTTCGACAATCTCCCAAAATCTTAAATGGCGTCTCACATCTAAACGAAGACAGATAGGAACAAGCCGATTCTTTCAGTGAATTTGTCTCACTCTTAGCTTTCAAACGAGCTATGGCACGACTAAATCCGTCCACTGGAAGCCAAAATCGAAGCAAGCTCTCCCGAGGGGGGGGAGGTAAGTCAAATTTTTCTCTCCGATTGCGTTCAAATTCACCATACCGATAGAGAATTTCACGCTGATTCCAAATCTGAAATCCGTTTTCCCATCCGATGCTTCGTTTTGAAGCTACAGCCCAAAACGTCCCAAATTCTAACTCTGTCGTTTTTCGACAATCTCCCAAAATCTTAAATGGCGTCTCACATCTAAACGAAGACAGATAGGAACAAGCCGATTCTTTCAGTGAATTTGTCTCACTCTTAGCTTTCAAACGAGCTATGGCACGACTAAATCCGTCCACTGGAAGCCAAAATCGAAGCGAGCAGTCCAGAGGGGGGGGGAGGTCAGTGAAATTTTTCTCTCCGATTGCGTTCAAATTCACCATACCGATAGAGAATTTCACGCTGATTCCAAATCTGAAATCCGTTTTCCCATCCGATGCTTCGTTTTGAAGCTACAGCCCAAAACGTCCCAAATTCTAACTCTGTCGTTTTTCGACAATCTCCCAAAATCTTAAATTTCGTCTCACATCTAAACGAAGACAGATAGGAACAAGCCGATTCTTTCAGTGAATTTGTCTCACTCTTAGCTTTCAAACGAGCTATGGCACGACTAAATCCGTCCACTAGAAGCCGAAATCGAAGCGAGCTGTCCAGAGGGGGGGCGGAGTCAGCGAAACTTTCTCTGACCGATTGACTTGAAACTCACCATACAGATAGAGAATTTCACGCTGAATCCAAATCTGAAATCCGTTTTCTCATCCGATGCTTCGTTTGGGCGCTACACACCAAAACGTCCCAAATTTTAACTCTGCCAAAATTTTGAAGAAACATTTTTTCTCGCCGATTGCCTTGAAACTCACCCTACCGATGCAGAATTTTACGCTGAATCCGAATCTGGCAGCCATTTCACCATCCACGACAACCTAGACGGTCGCCCACGTCAACCTAGACGGTCGCCCACGTCAACCTAGACGGTCGCCCACGTCAACCTGGACGGTCGCCCACGTCAACCTGGACGGTCGCCCACGTCAACCAGGCGGTCGGACCAACTCACCCGAGTCTCACACTCTGTCGTTGCAGAGGGGGGGGGGGAGTCAGCGAACAGTTTGTGAACGTGGACCAACCTGGCCGGCACACCACGACAGACTACAACCTCAGTCGTTCCAGAGGGGGGGGGACTCAGACCCGAAGCACCACGGCGGCCGACCACGACACTCTGCCGTTCCATAGGGGGGGAGGGGGGGGCGCTGTGTTTATTATGGACCTTTTATTACTACTACCGTTCAATGTTTTATGAAAACAAAGATATTCGCCAACAAATTAATTATGAAAAGAAAATATATACATACCAGCATGTACAAAAGAACAAGTTTCACACGAGCGCTTTCTTGGTCTCTAGTCATATGTGACGACCGAATGGAATGTTAATGTAGGATGCCAGTTACTATCGTTAACATGATTTACATGACGTCATAGAAATTGTGTTTCTAAAGAATTCAAGAATGTGCTTCTTCTGTTGGGAGCGAATTTTTGCCATATTTTTCAATGTTAGTTAGCTCAAATTCGACTGTGTCTTTGCGTATTTTGGAAGCCCTAATTTATTTTGGACACAAACCTGTGCTTTGTGTTCAAAAAGATTTTGTGTATGACTGTTTATTACCGTGGTAGTTTTCTTTCATGTCACTTTTCGTATAAGTAGATTTTCATTGCTAATCACTTTCCGCCAACTTCCATAGTTATTGCTCGGTTTGTTGTGTTGTGAATTTCTATGACATCATGCATTTTCAAATGTTTTGGCAGGAAAAACTGCTTCAATGTTTTATGAAATCATGCTTTAATGCAGTATATGAAATGGCACAAAATGAATCTGTGGTGTCTCATTTTTGGAATCATCATAAAAAATCGATTTTGATAATAAGGAGGCCTAAACCCGTTGTGTCATTTTGCCAGTATAAATACCACCAAATTGGCGTCACGAATTTGAATTGATACATAAACTATGTAGCATTGTGGCCCCATTTAAACAACAAGGGTTGAATATGGTTCCAAAGTTGTCTAATTAGCATGCTCCTTTTCGCTGGAAATCACTATCGACATAATTCTGTTAAAACACTTTGCACCCAGTACACAGCAAAGTAATAAATCAGATTCAATTTTGAAATCATGCTGACTCCTTAGATGTGCTTTCTGTGGTATCTGTGATAAGTGCATGCAAATCATGGATAAGGACTTGCAGATTTTGATCCTCTAAATGGACTTCATTCATTATGTCACGCCTTTCTTCTAATCCTTGTCATTTCCTGATACAGCATGATATAATCCTTATAATCTTCTATTTTATTTTGACGAATATACATTTTAAGCAGGCCTCTCGCAGGCAGGATAAGTGGATTTGCGAAGTCATGATAATTATTCACAATCTGTAACAAGGTTTGTGAAGCGGATAAATATTAATGGCATCCGCAACCACTTTTGAATTCATCTTGCTGCCTCCTCTTCCTAAATTACTCTATCATCTTCTTCACACTTGTGAACAGTTTAGACACTCTCATGTGGAGCAAAATAATACTGAGTAATGCAGTTTTTGACCTAAAAAACTAGAAATTTTGACTTATGAAAATCTAAAATTTGACAAAGTTTGACCAAAAAGAAAAGGCAAGTTATAGTGTGCTAAAGTTGAAGATATACTCAGAAAATTTCTATTACAGCATTAGTTATTCTTGTTATAGTACAAACACAAGTACTTTTCAACACTTTCAGGTGCGAGGGGTTCATTTTTTCGAAGTAACTTTTCAAGCATTGAAAATGAACGGTCAACGCACCTGAGGTTTGTTGGCAGCGCTGAATTGGTGGGCGTACGGCGCTGGAGACACATTATCGCGGTTTTAAAAGTTGACAATGCTATCGAGATCACTATTCGCACCATTCTTTTTGATGCAAGCACCTATGCCCAGACAATCGTCCTTCAGGTCCGGGGTTGAAATCTCATAGCACGCTTCCTTGATGCTGTACGTTGTACTTTCCATCTTCTGAATTAAGTAAGGAAGAACTTGGACAGGTTCTAATCAATCGTAATATCGTCGTTTTGTGAATTACATGTGTTAGAAAACGAAGTTCTACATAAATTTTTATATTGTACGTAGGTCAAATTTTTTGACCTATCCTAAAACTTTGACTATATTTTGACTTTTTTGGCAAGTCAAAAAATTGCCTTAATATTGAGACCAAAGTAAGTATTTAAACACTTTGATTGAGACAGTATTGAATAAAGGACGCGTATAGAAGCAAGCCAATTGCGTAGATTGCACGTGTATGCTCATGACTGAACACTTAAATGTTTAATTGTCGTATATTTTCTACGTCTTATATCCACAATCTTTAAAGGACAACTATTTTTTGTAACATTGCTCGTCACAATCACGTGTTTCTCGAGCATCCTACTGACAATCGTCAATGTTCGATATATTCTACGTCTTTTGTCATTTATAGTCTTTCTTCTTTGAGTTGAAGAGCTAGTTTGCCGTTCAGATTTCCTGAATTCTGATTGAGTAATACGAACAGCGCGCGAACGAAGGTGTTGCCAACGGTTATGACCATCAGCGATACAAAGAATATGATGCTCACCTGAAAGATAGAGGCATCTAGTTTAGTTATAAAAACAATGGGAGACTCCTATCAAAAAACGTTCTCCCAGTGAATCGAGTATTTTGTTCTTATCATTTTACAGAGAAGATGTAAAAAGCATTTTTTTCGTTATTTTTAAGTTGAAATTATTGAAATAATATTATTTCAACAATTTCAACTTACAAACAACGAAAAATAAAATGATATCAAAGTTTTTCTTTACCCGATCAATAGAAATAGCAAAAGAAGATGTAAAAGGCTTTGAATAACAACTAACGTTTTTGACGCAATGCAGAGATTCAATGACAGCGAAATACAAACGAACAGTTCTGTAAGTTCCGATTTCTTGGTTCCTAGGCAGCGTCTTACGCAAATTTCAATGTTGCATTTGTTTCATTTGTTCACTTTTTAATACATATCTTGCAGACCAGTAGGCTAATGTTGCAGTATTCTATCTTCTTCATCAAGCTTTAGGTATCTCTGTGTAATCCAGCAATCAACAATGGTTATATTGAGCTTTCGTATTTCTCCTTCATGAAGCTAAGGCCTCAGTTAACAATATCTATAATGTTCGGCACTAATGCCGTTGCCCTATTTGTGCTTGATGACCTCATCTACCTTATTGCAAACCACATAGTATGCATGTAGATGCATAAGATATCCCATCTAACTCTTTCGTTCGGGTCATAGCTGTTAAGTGCAATATAGCATTAAGTCTTTAGTTTTGTTTAGGTTGTTACTGGTTCAAATTTCGTATCATTCTACTGGCTGGACTCTGTCCTTCTTTCAAATGCCTGAGGTACATTTCAGTCAATAGTGACTCTATTTTTTTTTTGATAGATGCTAATCTTTCTCAATTATAAATTTAATTTTTGAGGCTGTGCATCTTAAATGTACAGGACCGCGCTTGGTCGGGTTTGAGCGTCCAGGATTAAGCGGTCGAAACGCGATCGTCCTGACCAAGTTCCTGTTGATGACCTCATTAAAAATAGTCAAATAATTTGTATACATATTTTGTACAATTCTATTTCACGTTTTAGCTTAAGGAACTAATATTAATTCTCTTACACACTTGGTAGATTTTAGATGGCGTAATCCCGCTGTGTTATTAGCTAGATCTGGTATTTTGATTGGAAACAGACCTGTCCTCTTATCATCTGAATGGGCAGACTGTTAAATAGGATCCTTTCAATATATAAGTGATAAACATAATTTTGAACAGAACGACTTACTCGCCAATTCATTACACATGAGGAGAGGAGAAGCGTTGTTTGTCCTTCTAGTAAGTATTTTTAAAACTTTTAGACATTTTAGGATATAAAAATTTTCTTTTAAATCATACTTTGTACCTATTGAAAATTAACTAGTCATTAGCTTGTTTTTTTAACTTTGTTACCTTGACGCACTTTGCTACGTTGAATCATAATACAATATTATGAAAATTATTTGATCTACAGTTAAGTATGTTTTATCAACATACTTATGCGACTAGAAGAAAGAGAAACACCTGCTACGCACCATACAGGTTTGGTACATTAACTACCAAACAGTAAAGCGATACCAAATGAAAAGAAATGAAGTATTTGGTAGCAAGCATTTCATCGGTTTGGCAGCGCTCGGTTTACAGTATAGGACTAGTGACGGCCTTGTTATACATTGAAGGGATGGGGAGCTGCACAATTGCTATTCATGCAATGTTTTTGAATGTAAAAACGTTAATGCTTTAACCACAGAATTAAATATTTTGTTTATCTGCTTCGGTTTGCTAGAAGTGTGATTTATTCAAAATCGCCGGCACATCGAGGAACTTAGTAAGTGGCAAAAGGGAATTCCTAATACCTTATAGAGATAGGAAAAAAGTCGTGCGTCGCTTCCGGATTAATGTGAGTTTCAGCAAAATGCTTCGATTGTCACAATTTGTTCAGATTCGAAGAATTCCTATCATTGTGCACACTTTTTCTTCATGATGTTGGCCCTTCCGATCATCATTAAAAAAAATAGCAGGCGCACGAAAATAGTTCACCTGATGATTCCACCATCCTCTTATTAGCATTTCTCACTGCATAGTGCACACACTGAATCGAAGCCAGACATCGATGTGTGTTTTGGTGCGTGCAAAGTGATATTGCAGCATGCACGCCTCTCTCACTGGTTCTGGTGTCCTCTGCTGACAGCTTATTGTTTGCCATTTCCAATAGCAAGCGATACACGAATTATCCATTCGAGAAGGAGCAAGTTGTCTAATTCTGTGATGTGCCATTTCGATATTAAGGTTAGATATGATTCTTCCATTCTAGGAAACCGAAGCGCGCGAAGATGAATCTAATTCTGTCGCTTTAAACTCTCGAATCACGTGACATAATAAGGCGCACATGCATTTGAATTATGAATAGAAAGGTGTCCTCAGACTTTACCATTTTAAGCACGAAAATTCCCTGGCAGCCGTAGACACTGGATTTCAAGATGATGTGTTCAAGTCTGAAGATATCTCTTCTATATTCTATGCCCGGACGAAATGGCACTCTGCAATCTTTATGATTTGAATTACGCTTATGAATGTAGGCACCCGCAAGTGAATGGAGAAACTATAAAGACAATGCTTCATCAATCAATGCAAATTATTTTTTTTCTTTTCTCGCTGTCACTTTGCCTTCAGCTCAAACTACGTGTATGGTGATCAAATGATTACACCAATTTTTTTTGTCATGGCGGTTATATCATCTCTGCCATGCCGGCTCCAGTACCCACGCCATTTTGTATTTATGTTTGTGTCTTGGAATTTGAAAGGTAGCATCTATCAAAAAAGAAAATCAAATACCTTCTTAAGTCGCATCTGTAATAAATCTTTTTCAACAAGCCTCATTTTCTGAATTATGCTTCTAAGTCTACGAGTTAGTCATGTTTGAATTAAACTTATCCGAGAGAGGTTCGCGGCTCATCAGCTTGACGTCCCGTATCCGCAACGCTTTGAGTGGCTCCAAAAATACATCAGCTGAGTGCTTGAATGAGCGAGCTGAGCATATCTCAAGATGAAGCTTCAAATCATTTTCCACAGACCATAGCTACCGTCATGCAGAATATGCTCAGTTGAAATGTTTAGCGTGAAATGTCATGGAAAATTGATGTTGCTAATGTCTATTTTCAGCATGAAACAAGTGGTTCGAAATTATCCCATAGATTAGCTTTTGAGTTGTCGTTTGTGATGATTTATAGGAGTGATTGATCAAATTGCCTCCATCACATTTCGAAACACGTGACCGATAAATGACAGCAAATCTGTCACTTTGACAGCAACGGTATTACATCATCAGTGCTGAAATAATTCAACCAGAAGGCTATCAAACTGATCCTTCGGAAGTACATCAAGGCGAGAGATAAACTGCTTTTACATTTGTGATCAACTGAATGTTGCCTTGTCTGATCGTCAATCAGTGAACAGGCCTAATAAAAAATAGCTGAACTTGACTTTTTGCTTCGACTTTGACTGGCCGATGTTGGTGGACAGGTTAATCTGAAATACAATGAAAAATAAGAGGGTTCCTGTAAAATTGTGAGAAGATCAGTCCTATTTGAAATTCTTATTTGGTTAAATGTAATGCTTTTTGCGTCAAGCAGATAGAGATTTAACATTTTTCTCGTTTGAGGCAAGTACATTGCGAAAGTTTAGGGTAAATTGATGAAGCAGGTCATAAAAAGTTGTCAGATAGGCCGTTTCAAGATTTCAGACAACCCAGTGCGATATTGAATGGATGATTGCATGAATTTCAAGGGTGTAGATATTCAGGAATCTTGTCATATTTCATCGGTCGTGTTGACTTCATTAAAACCTTCACTTTGTTTATCGCGCATTACATAATAGCCTGTACTTAAGTACAATGGTATTCATTTTAGGAATTGTCATGTCATCCTTAACAGTATTTCATAATCATTTGAGTTCATGTATGCTTCCTGATCAGTATTATAAACTTTAGGCTATGTTCTGCAGCAGATATTGGCGCTTTGGCATTATTCATCCTCAGCTTGTATTTTTGAGGACTGCACACAGCTAGAATAAATATCGTTGAAGTTAGCACCAACTTCAGCACCAACTTTTTAAATAGAGTTTGTACAGAATAGAAATCCACATGTACAGGTACTATTGATGACGCAGAGTTTGTACAGACAAAAATTTGTCCAAAATTCGAACTCCTTCACCTTCAAAATTCAAACTTAAATTCGAAAAATTGGTGCAAGTATTGGTGCTACCTAATTAGCGAGTTTGTACAGCATTCCGATGGAAAAATTCAGATACAAGAACAAAAAACTGATTTTGTACAGCAACTTCCAGCATTTTCCCTACACGAACAACCGGTAAAAACAGCCAAAAACCGATTTTTTCAAAAAATGTTAAGATTTTCCACAAAAGTGCTTGGTGATGGAAAATGAGTTTGTACAGTGCTCTAACCGGTGGAAGAGTGTTCTACTAATCGAGTCTGAGTTTGAACACACACTTCTCCGACACTCCAGCACTCCCACGACTGGCATACCGGGCAGTATTCTTGTAGTTACTGTATAATGACCGGTATTTGCCGGTCGTAGGAGTGCTGGAGTGTCGGAGAAGTAGTCCGGGAGCTAGCGTGAAGTTGTGCAGGGAACGAGGTAGTACATAAAACTTTCACATAGCGTAGTACACCTCTAACCTACTGCAAAACTTTGCGTCTGCCGGATCAGATCATTTGCTTTTCAGAAATAGAGAGGATAACACAATCCTATGTATTTCCAGTGGTAAAATTGTGACATTTAAGGTGTTGACTCCATTTTTTCGAATTTTTGCTCATCAAAGTTACACAAATTGGTATTTTGTTGAACTGGTTATTATAGAAATCATCTACAGATCATGATCTTTCAAATGAGCTGTCATTCTGTGACAGAGGATGAAGTAAAGTGTGCAAGCAGACACATTTCGTTGGTGTAACTGCAAATTTTAACATAGAAATTTCAGGAAAATTGTTGATATACTCTGACAGATAGTGTCCTTTTATACACTTATACACTATTCGACATTATATATCATAATGTCGAACAAAACCACTGCCGAACAAAAAACATCGAAATTGTGCCGAACAAACCCATGTGTCGAACAAAACTACATATACCAAGTAGACCACATAAAGTAGCTACGTAGATTACATATCATGCATGAGTATTTTTTCCAACAACTTTAGTCCGGGAGCTAGCGCGAAGTTGTGCAGGGAACGAGGTAGTACATAAAACTTTCACATAGCATAGTACACCTCTAGAGCACTGTACAAACTCTATTCAAAAAGTTGGTGCTAACTTCAACGACATCTAGAATAAATTTATAACTTAATGACTGGCTTTAAATATCTGTAAAGAAAATATCTCAAAAATGATAATCATCAGGAATCAGACTTTGAGTCATCAGATGTATCTGATATAATCGGACATTTTCTGTGATACTTCACTGTTGTTTTTGCTGATTATTGCGGTGCATAATGAAAAAGAATACTTTCAATTAAAGAATAGTCCGGGCGCCAGAGTTACTGCAGGGAACGAGGACGAAAAAGAGGATTTCATAGAATGACGCACACCCACAGAATTATACAGGTCGTCTCTTCTTACATAGATCACAACATAGTGAGCACCGATCTATAGCGATTTGAGCAAGTCGTCCAGGAATGCACTAATTGCAAGATCTATCTTTTGTTAGAAAGAATAGTAAAGGACATAACAGGCCGTCTGTTGTTGCAGGACATTTAATTAATTGAACGTATCAAATTCAGCATTACTTTTAAATTTTGTGGCTCACTCATAGAATCTCAATTTAGTTTCTATGAGTGTTGACTGTTCTTATTGTTGCGAATGGAAAAGTGCAAAAAGAAGGAATTCAAGCCACAACTCTTCATTCATGCCATTAAAACATTGCACTGTTCGAAGTCGTATTTGTTACAGTTCACCGTAAATTGAACACTGCAGCGTCACTCTGAACCACAGAATTAGACAGGTCGTTTCTTCTTCCGTTTGACTAGAAGGGAAGCATTGGACATGTAACGTAAATGAAATGGTACAATCTCCTGACTAAATACCATAGCAATCGAACAATGAGCAGCCAGTTCAACATTAAACAAGCCAAATTGTGCAAAGTTTCAGTGACTTGTTATCAACCGGATCAAACAGCAAAGAGACAGTCGATGTCAAGTTCTACGGAGAAGTTTTGGAACCTCTTTTTCGTTCGCCTGCTAACTTTTTTAATAATGGTGGGAGGGCCTAACATTATTGAGCAAACTTTTGCGCAATTATCTGAATTCCTCGAATCTGAAGGAATCGTGGCGATCAGAGCATTTTGAAGGAATTCACTGCAATCCGCAAGCGACGCACGACTATTTTTCCTATCTCTGCAAGGTATTGAAAATTTCTTTTTGCCCACTTATTAAGTTCCTGCATGTGCCATCTGTTTGAATCAGTTTGCACTTCTAGCAAAGTGATGCGGTTAAGCAATTTATGGCTTATACCATTCAGCGAGTCTGCCGATTTCTACCTGATTCCTCTTCTTGTCAGACAATATCAAAGAATGCGCATGTAAAACCAATGGGAAGCAGAACGAAGTATTAGGTAACACAGTCATCTGCGCTTTCTCTGATAAGTGAGAAGTACGAGAGCCGCAATTTTTGAAAAAGAATGTCTCTATGTCATAAGCAATTATGTGTTTGAGTACCTTTATCTACGAAGCTAAACACATTAGAAACACAGATAGGAGCATCAAATTCTTCATTCTTTTCTGAAGTAACGCCTTTATCCACTTTCTCACATGCATCACTAATCAGAAGCATGTACAGCACATGTGCATGAGTAGAAGATGACATGAAGACATTCCTTGCCAAAGATGGTGTCTGTGGACTTAATGCTTCGCATGGAGAAAGAACAGACTGATCTCATTACACCGAAAACTTCAGTCTGCTGTCAGTTTGGATTTACAAGTGTTTGCCATTGACTCTGTCTGATAAAAAAGAGCAGAACTCGGCAGACGCGCAGATTCGTAGTAGCCATAGAAAGTGCATCATTCTGTGAAAGTCTCATCTTCGGCCTCGTCCCTCCGGAAACTCACTCTGGCTGCCGGATTAGATGGCGAATTCATGAGAAGCGACCACTTCATCAGAAAGCAAGCAAATAGTTTCATTTCATAATATATGTAATAGTTCCAGATGCACTTTATTTCACACAGTAGATCATGCATCAAATTGATTACAAAGGTATGTCACGACCTTTTTGACAATGTAAACAGTATATTGACGTATCTTTCCGTCTTAAATTTCTGTATCACATGAATTTTGTTGACCAATTTCCTAGAGAACACTTTAATGAAGCGATAAGAGTCGTGTGATCTATACTAATTCTTTTACCAAAGTTGATTGATCATTGTGAAGAGACGTTTTTGAGGGTAATTCAGGTAACATTCCAACGGCGCATCTGGATGCAAGCAAAACTACAAAACGCGAAAACTGCTTCTCTGAAGTCTGAAGAAAAAGTGTCAACAAAATTTAGGTGCTTTTAATAGTTCAAGGCATAGAAATTGACAACAATGAAATCTGGAAGTAAAGGTTCATGCAATACATAATAGTGGCACAAAAATTCATTTTCTCGTAGATGCACTTGTCAACGGCTGTATCATTGGGTAGAATCAGTCAAGGTCAAACGTGCAATTTTAAGCTTTTCATTGGTTCTTCATGCACCAACTTAGTTCCCTCGGATGTGCTGTGACCTTGAGTCAATTTCCATTCTAGTCAACTTAAGATAAACAATCTATTTCTATGGTTCCAGGAGACAAATGCACCGAAACTGCGAGTTGTATCAAAGACGGAAATCAGGCGAGAGTTTCGGGCTTGTCCGGCAGCCAGTTTTCATCTCCGTTCTGTATTCTACGAGACGAAAGCGAAGTGAACACAACTTTTCATACGAGTTGAAGGAAACAGCGCAAACGAACATACGAGTACACCGGTTGTGTTGTGCTGTAATTCTGGGAACGATTGGGTCACATGAACATCAAAATCACAGGGGGGAGGAACCCCGGGGTTTCAAGGATCAAATATCACATAATAGCCTGAATGATGTGTTTTGTCGCTTTAATTTCTATTTACTTTTTTTGTCATTGTACTAACTGGAGATAAGGCTAATCAGGGTTGGAGCCAGCCATTGGACGTTGCTGACCTGGTGTCGCCCCGGCTCCAATATTTGAGACCGCTCTACCGGCTTCAAAAATGACTGTGGAACATTCCGAAGGAGTCATTGCATATGTCTTCGTTTGAATCTTGTTGCCTGGTATGTCAATTTACGATATTCATCCACGCGTAGATTGATTACCAATTTATATTAGTTATATGATGACAGTTCAATGTTACACTTGATACATTGTTACACAATGATATAATCATCTCGCAAGCAAGATTAGCGAAATACGCTGTGAGGGATCTAATAAACTTCTTTCATGAATGTTCTGTTTCACCGGGAACCTATGTGCAACAACAGGTCCTATTTCATTGAGCCACTAAAAAGGCACTGACCGATGTCGGCCTCAGCCGTCCGTGCGTGCAGCACTGTCGACAAGGTCGTGCCCGGACCCATGCCTGCGATATGACCGGAGCCGCTCGCTGAAGAGGTCTGGCGCCCGGTCGAGACCTAGCTGTAAAATTGCTGAAGGATGCACATAATTGCATATGACGCGCTTCAAACTCTATCTCTAACCTGTGAAAAAATTCTCAATCTTGCACGTTTCTCTTGAACATTTGTTTCAAGTATGATTCATATCAATGACTATTGCATGCTTGTTTGGCGTTGAAATGACTGCATCGTATGTGAGTAATATGAATGCATGTCTGCTTCGTCAAACAAGAGTGATGTTTTGTGAATAAATAATCCATGAATATTGCGATTTCGATTACTGTCCATTAATGAGAATAATCTGTGATGACTGGTTGTGATAAGACAGCTAAAATGAGGAAATGAGGAATTGAAAGTGAACTCCGGCCACCGTTGACAATCGGCGCATGTCGTCCACCCACCTCAAATCCTACTAATTTGATGGAATGAGAAGTGGAAAAAGGGCCAAAATTCAATTTTGAACATAATCTCAATTTTAGTAATCTTCCATGTGCTTTTCTGAACTGGAATCGTCGTGAATTATTTTAAAATGTGACGCTTAATCTTCTGTTGAATCATGTTTTCGATGCTAATTTTAGTGCTCTCCTTGAGCTTGTTTAAACACAACTCTTAGTGAACGCCAACGTGTCTGCGGAAATTGAACAGGTGCTGGAATTTTCACGGAAGTATTTTGCAACTGCTTATTTCGTGACACAATTTTGTGCTCGGGTAAATTGAAGCATTCCAGGAGATTTAGTGAAACTACAGTCTTATATACACACCTAATCGAACCCTATCATAACTATTTCATGTTCAGGAACGATATTTGCTGGAGTAATTGGGCCAATGATATCATTTACATTAGACTAGTTCATCTCGTAAAAGATTTTTAAATGTTTTAGACTGCAAATATACATTGCAAGATAAACAGCTGCCATGGTTTAAAATGTCCGTAATAATCTTATTTTGCAATGAGTTTGGAGGTTTCAAGGGTTTGGAGACCAAAAGTATTACTTATTTGAAAGTTCTTTATTTTATTAATTTTTATTTTCAGTAATTTTGGTATTTTAAGGCGCAATGAAAACAGGGAAGAGTTTTGTCACTGTTTTGCAATTCGTGAGCATGAATTCGTATTTGAAAATGAAAGTCCACAAACATGTACAAATATCCACCTTGTATTTTTGAAATAATGGTTATTTGTAGAAAACATAAATTTATTGGAAGTAAATTGATGTGACACCCTCGTCCTTATGCCTTCTGTCTCAAGTGCCTGTATCTTTATAATTCCCTTTCCAATTCGCTCTTCAGTGCCCCTGAATTTGTATGTAAAGCTAACTTCACTCCATCACGGAGAAACCTCCAACTTACAGAGTTTGAGCCTACGTTTTTCAATCCATACCGCAATCCATTATCCAGAGATACTATCAACAAGTATAGATGTGTGTCGGTTGTGCATTGAGTTATTGTCTGATAAATTCCACAGAGAATTGAACTGTTATTCTAACTGCGCACGTATTTCAAATCTACTTCGGGTGTGACTGGGTAAATTAGGGAGTTGTGTTGATGTTGAGATATGTGAACTAAACCAGTTAATGATCTTTGTTATCGGATGAAACGGCGGCAATTCAGGTCTGCTCCCATTTTCCACTGAGGATACAACTCAGTAAGGTAAATGATGGGATGATAAGCGTTTTATTCTTTTTGAATGAAAATCGGAAGTTACAATCATTTATCTTCAGAGGTCAAGTAAATAAAATAAAAGAGACATAAAACTTTCAGTTGTCGAAATAGATAAAAATACCTCAACATTACAAACTCGTGTTCACCTTAAGTCCATGTGATTCAGCGATGAAAATAAGAATTATGAAGCTTACAAGCACAGATTACAAAAGAGTTGCTTCGACGCAAAGTGCGTACTTCAGGTATTAAGAAGCGACCGGATGCTGACTGTGTTGGCAGCAAATCACTTAAAATATGGTATTTTGTGAGAACTTGCTGAAAAAATTCAAATAAAGACGTTGTCGCCGCACTGTAAGAGTCTCGAGGCAGTCATTTTCACAATGTTCGCCGCAATTTAATCGATGAAAGCGACGTTGTATACGTTCAAGTCTAGTACAATCTGTAGCAGAAAGACCAACAAACAAGGGACAACAGTAATCAAAAATTGACCGAACAGTTGTTTTGTACAATAATTTCAAATCCTTGACACCGATGTACGGTTTTATCACCGTATATCGATGATATAAATCCATGTTATATAACAACATTTGTCAAGAAACGAGTCTTCCATCTGTAAAAAATCCTTCGTTCTGAACCGAGTTTTATAAATTTTTTTCATCTTGATCCTTGGTATCTCCCCCTTGCGGTCATGATAAATTCAAGTTAATCCAGAAAGTTTTCTTTATGAAATATTTAGCTCAAAGCAGAAAAGTACCAAAAAAACCTGTCCCCAGCATAGGTACTCTACCTTTTCGTTGAAGAATCGTTGAAGAAATTTCGTTGTGATCTATTTAAATAATACATATAAAGTTCAGTATCATGTGAAAGCGTATGAACCGTACTTTCAACCAAACTATGATTACAGATTGCATTAGCATTTATTTGGGATTCTCCATCAATTGGCCTTTGTCCCCAAAAATTGTCTTCTGACCGATGAACATTTCTCAACTTAGAAGTGATGTTTTTACCTTCTTTACACGACGTAATACATCCTTTGTTAGTAAAGTTGTTGCATTGAAAGGAAATCAACTATGGATTATCACAATTGAGCAATTGTGAATTTAAAAAAATTACCTGTATTGTTTCGACCAGACTTTTTTTGATTTTTCTCAAAATTTCAATTTGATGCTGAAACCACTTTTTTATCCGGATCTCATGGAAAGAATTATCAAGAACAATAATGTAAACATGCTTGCGAAATTTGTTTTGAAAAGACAATGGTCATCATTTTCAAAATCTCGTAAAACGGCCAAAATGTCCATCTGACCAAGATTACAAAACTATCGGTCAGAAGGCACCTGGCAATATTTAGTGCAAATATAAAACTTGTACAAATACTCATTTTGTGTGGTCGCCACTATGATTTTCGAATTTAGAGTGAAAAATTGACCATGTAAGCAAATTTTCAAAGAGTTGAGAAGAAGTTGTTGCAAAAATTGCCGAAAATGTTGATTATATAAAATGGATTTACCCAGTATTTAGTGATTCTATTTACATGTGCTTCAAATCATCATTATATATTTTTCGACATTATACAGGAAAAGAAAGTCATAGGAAAACTGAAATTCTACCAACACTTTTATTATCAAGACTACGTAGAACAAGGGAAAAGTAAGTTGGAAAGCACTTGTAAATTGGACTGACAAAACTTTACATTTTCGTTTTATTATTATAAGCACTGTCATTGCTAATCGTGCCCTTATTAATTCCTTCCAACCTAGAGCAACTGTCTAGCTTCGGCCCTGAACCAGAATGATAGCATGCTATAAAACATTGTTGAGACGGAAATGAATTTGCTGAAATGCATTAATCTGTCCGAATTGTTATTAAAACAATTCCATTCCAAAAAGCTGCTTCACAGAATACAAAAAATCTATTAATACTCGCATTTTCATTGGATCTTATTTAGATCAGATTCAGAAAAGACGTCATTTTTCTATCTCCGAATCAATCGTCAAGACGTCAATCCTTCATCAACCGTTCATGAAATGTCAACTGCGATTCATTCATTAATTGCGCTTTAAAAGATATAATTACATGCCACTGGTTTTTAAGGAGAACTGAAGAGATCCCGTCGACCCGGTCATCGTTTAATTTGCAATGAGGGGAAACTCCCAATGCATGTGATGACAAGGAAGTTTCGTAGGATGAGGAATATCGATTGCATGTCACGAGCTTCACAGCTCAGGGGAAGGGGACAGCTGCTCATCGGCTGATGTACAGTTTGTAAAATCACTATTTATAGTAACGAGTGAAGATAAACGATGAACGGCATTCTTTTCAAGCAAGCTGGATGAGCTTAGCTTAGCAATTTATCAGAGATGTGTTAACAAATTCGACATTTTTCAGATCAATTTTCAGAAACAATTATCCCACGGTGTCGAATTATGGAGACTCTCTCTTACTATGAGACTCTCAAAATGACTTATTGGCAGACAGAGCGTTGAATGGCACGTGAGTGGTTTTCTGTCTGCAAACAAACTATTTTGAGACAAAACAAGCGATGAGAATACGATGGAGGAGGAAAATTGATCTTTACAAACCAATCAGACAATCATGCAGAAGATATTGCGCAAGAGACCTTTCTCTCTGACCACGATCGGGATTGAGGACATGCCACCGAGATAGGAAAAAATCACAGTGTAAGTTTGTATGATTAATGAAGGACTGTTGAATAGGCACGGATACATGGGTTTACAAACTGACTCCTATACGCGTGTGTCCAATTGCGCGCACCATCTTCCCGATTCAGTGGAGTCCATGAAATGAGAGCCAAGGTACGAGGGCGAAAATGAGAAATTCATTGAATCTGCGCGCCTGAGTTCTACCAGGTTCCTCTTCTTGTCAGACACAATCAAAGAAAGACATGTAGATTCTTTAGGAAGAAGATTGAAGTCTTCGATAAAAATGAGATTTTCCAGGTTTCCTCTGATTAAGGGAAATATTCTAGGCACAGAGCCATAGTTTCTGAGATGGAATGTCTTCAGTCATTCGCCCTGTCAAGCGCGAATCAGTGGTCAATTCTCCAACGAGCCCTGCCACGCGTGAATCGCTTTGCTGTTTATATTCAGTCTTTGGTCTGGTTTGGTAACTTTTTTCAATTTACCAGAAACCTTTGGAAGCATTCATAGTCTCTGTTTAAGGTAGGACACGGGCATGAGATATTGCCAGCAAAGTTGCGGGACAGGCTGCCAATTGAAAACAACAACCGTTTTACATTTGCGGCAAGTTTGACCGCTTGGAAAGATTTAATAGATTAAGCGGTCAAGTCCGCGGCCTGACGAGCAAAGATCACGGGATTGTGAAAAAGATCTACTCGCAAAGTGTAACGGACGCATTACCGCACATGTCATATTGATGGTCTTGGAATAAACGATCTTGATATTTTTAGGTTTCAAGAGGAATGTCAAAAGCTTTTTATAAAGAAGAATAAGCAACTAGGGAAATCCCAAGTAATTTAGCTTGTTGACTTTCAAGAGGTAATCGCTAGTTACATTCAACACATTGAGCTATGAAATGCAGCAAAATACTGTCTAAAGGATCATTTTACATAGAAATGTCCATTTGTAGAAATATTAAAGATGACTTTTCGAACAAGCAATCTAGAGGTGCTAAAATTGGCTAAGTGAACTCCTCAACTTGGCTGAAGACAAAGAAGGATCGTTTCTTACAAAGCAAATAATCATCCGTTGTTCGAAAACTTGTCTTTTCTTTTCCGACCCGATCCACCTTTTCTGGAAAGAGACAAAAATAGTTTTACATTTGTGGACGGTGGTCTTTAGGACGCCTACTTTTCGGCTAGCTTGCCTTTCGGACTGTCCTTCTGTCAAAAGAGCTGATATAGTTTAAGATGAATTCAAAACCGAATGGACATTTATTTGGTTTACAACTTATTTGGGTCAACACTTTGATCTGGTTATGCAGACGTCTAGACATCATAGATATTGAAAGCCTGAAAAAGACCTTATTAGCACCAGAAGATGGAAACAACTTTTTAGCAATCAACAGAAACAGAAAATTATGCAATTGTATTGGGACATCATAACTTCTCTAAAACTACACCGATTTCGACGAGCACCACATCAGAAGAATGCTCAGAGAAAGCCCTGGTACTTATGGGTTATGACTGATACAAATACACAATGGCTCATTGAAAAGCTGAGAGAATAAGCTTTTGAATGGTGCATGGCTTATCAATGTAAATGCGACTGAAAGGTAGGGTACTTATTCTTTCCCCCCACATTTTTCAAGTTTTCCAAAATCATCAAATTTCATCAAACTTAGTCACATTGGGTATAGAATGGACTTGATCTGTCACTGAGTGACACTACAGCACGACTGAGAAGTCTTACTTAAACCCTGGGATGACTGATTGGTCCCTTGGATACTCAGTTAGAATACAAGGTACAGCTGTGATCATGAACTTCGTGTGATTGTTGTCTACAGACAAATGACGAGCAGTTGTCTCATTCTGAGGCTATAAATGTTCTACACGTCAAATAAGAGGAGTTTTACACACTCAACGCTATGCTGCGACGTTAGTGAGAGCAGGTAGGAGCACGAGAAGATCGTTGACGATGCAACACTTCCGGGTGTCAACAACAGAAATGTGGGGGGGGGGGGAAAGAATAGAATGATGTTTGACACTATGTAGGTGGTCCGTTTTTATGATCAACTGTGTAGTTCTGTGGCATGACAAGAGCCCAGGCAAAAAGATCACTAATAAGAGTAAGTTTCAGATTAAGCTAGACCTTGCGCAACCTTTTACATTTTTCGGCCGCCACTTCGAAGGCCGAAAGAATCACGGCCGCACCTAATGTGTGCAAACAACTAAGTCAATAGCCAATCCTTTTTATATTCCACCACTCAAATGAGCTTTCCCTGATGAAAGACGCATTGAAAATCGCATAAAGGCCTGCTTCGTAGAGAATGAGTTAGCAAGTTAACCCACATACGACCGACGGTCATTTTTGACCCGAAAAGATTTTAAGCTTAAGGTGTTATTAGCGCTTGCATCCTTATTTAGGTCATTGACTTGAAGCTGACGCGCGCGAGCAATTCGAGTAAACTACAATTGTCAGTTTTGTTTCTTTTAGCTGATGACTAGGGCAACCCAAAGTTGCATTAAAAATCTTCAAAAGTTGCACTTAAAATTCAAAAAGTTGCAAAAAGTTGCAATAAAAGCCCCCGAATAGCTTGAAATAAATGCTATGGGTCAAATATCAACAGATAATGGCAATCATGGCTAAAAAGTTAATATGTACGTGTATGCCCGTTTGAATGTGTTCTATTTAAATTAAAAATAAGTAACTAGCGTTCATTTAACAGTATATTTTCACGTCATACAAAACAAAATTCACACCAACTAAAAAAATAAGTTCACAATGCAAACGTCGATTAATCACTGCTGTTGTAGTACAAGACAAGGTAAGTCTCAATATTTTCAGGATGAAAATATCGATCGTCAGCAAGAAGTTTTTTCATCAAAGAGAAACTTCTTTCCACTGATTTGGAAGTGGGCTGACAACGCTGAAGCAACACATACAAAGAAGGAGAAGTAGTTGACGTAAATGCGTCACCACACAATTCTTAGAATTGAAAACATGACGAAATGCATCTAGATTGGGTTTAACCGGTAGCTGAGTTGATCCAAGAGTGAGGAAATTAAAAAAACTTAACTTTATTACAAATGACAGTGAAAGTTGCAAAATGTTGCATTTTACCTTAAAATATGCAAAAAAGTTGCATAAAGTTGCACTGCAACTTTGGGTTGCCATACTGATGACTCTAGCCATGAATGCACATGAATGTAACTTCCCTAAAATATTCTATTCATGAGTTATCGAACTGCTTGAATGCCTTCATCGCACCTGCGGGCGCGCATTTTTCCAAGCAGTATGGGCATAAAAGTGTTCGACAGTTGACGATTGTTTTTCGATTGCCTTGAACTCCAGAAATATTTGGAATATTTCTTGTTTTACTGGACTTTTTTTTCATTTACTTCTCATTGTCACGGCCGCACTTTGCTTCTGCTACGGCCGCAGGTTGCGCACCCCTGAGCTAGACAATAAAAACCTCAAAAGTTCCCATTGCTTAGAAGATTTGCGGGCTGTAGCTAACGCACAAGTTGTTCCACAACTTAGCAGGATAAATGCGCAAACTAATGAAACCTGCTGATTTACCTTTTATACTTTTGAAATATACTTTGAATGAGATCTGAGCGGTGTTCAGAATTGTGAAAGTTCAATTTCCTATTCAATGACACAATGTTGATAGATGCATAGTCTTTTTACAGAAATGAAATTTATAAGAATAATTATAAGCAGTGCGAATATCGGTTGCAATGGATGTACGTTAACAGAATACATCCACATGCTATATGCTGTGTACAAATCACATGATTAAATTGGTACTTATAGGCGGTGTTGGATTTGAGCTTGATAGCAGTAGGGGGAAGCTTTCGATCGGAAGTTCTCGGGTCAACGTTGCAACCAGACCAGATAAAGTGGTGATCAAAAGGAAGAGGACATCGACTCTTAGCACTACTCCCATCCTCGCACTTCGAACGCCCGCGAATAATTTTGAAAGCAGTTGAACCCCAAATGGAGTAAGGAGTAGATAGGCCTATTTGATGCTTGAAAGGGACTCCCCAATGCATGTATTTGGTGCTGCCCGCATTTAGTTAAATAATGTTTCAAATAATGTGCGTAGATATTTGTGAATCAGAAATCTATAGTAGGTCTCCCATGTGAAGATCCACATAAATATTCCTCAGATGATCATTTTGTACTTTATTGCAACTAGACCTATAATGAATTCACAAAGATCGAACTTCTATCAATATTCACAGAGTGAAAGGTAAACAATGTTCCCAAACCTGATTTTATGGATTGTGAAGAGTTTTATTACATTCATATGAATAAAATACGATGTGTACGTTGTCATCAAGACCCTGAAAGAAACAAGATAGCATTCTGGATTCCACTCTTTTTCGATGTTTTCGTTGCCTTTAATCATTTCATTAAGCATTTTCTGCTTCTCGAATTCATTTGTCATCTTTATGAACAAAGAAAGTTAATTTTCGATGATTAGAAAATTTAGTTTATGAAGAATTGTGTGGAAATTAGGCCTACGCCTGTCAATGTTGCTTTTATTCACAAAAGTAGTAAGTCCAACACTGCTTATAGGCATATTATAAAGTTCTGCAATATGTACTTATATTCAGACTTACTGCAAATATAATTATGTGTAAGGCAGTAGATATTTTGATATAAGAAAGATTCATTCCAGGCTTTGGTATCGTCATTATCTAAGTCTGATTTCAAACTGTGCAACTGATGGAATAAGGCTGAATATATAGTCCGGCAGCCAGAACGAGTTTCTGCAAGGAACGAGGCCGAAAGTGAGACTTTCACAGAATGATGTACACCCTATGCCTACTACAAATCGGCACGTCTGCCGAGTTCTAGTGAGTTCCTCTTCTTGTCAGACAGGATCAAAGAAAAACACATGCAAATCCAATGGGACGCAGATTGCAGTTTTTGGCTAAAATGAGTTTTTGTATGTTTTCTCTGATTAAACGAAAAGTACTTAACCCAGAGTTATTATTTGGCATGGAAATACTTCAGGTCATTTCCTTTCATTTTCATACACCCCTGTCTATATGGCTAAACCCATTTAGATTTGGCGAGCCTCTTAATGTCGGCAAACACAAACATTTTGAGCTACTTTATCCACATTCAACCACATTCTCGCATACATTACCGATCAGAAGCTTGATAATATCACATGCACATCATAGAAAATGACCTGAAGACATTCCATGCCAAAAATTATGACTCTGGGCTCAGTACTTTCCGCTTAATTAGAGAAAACATGCAAAAACTCATTTTAGCCAAAAACTGCAATCTGCGTCCCATTGGATTTGCATGTGTTTTTCTTTGATCCTGTCTGACAAGAAGAGGAACTCACTAGAACTCGGCAGACGTGCCGATTTGTAGTAGGCATAGGGTGTACATCATTCTGTGAAAGTCTCACTTTCGGCCTCGTTCCCTGCAGAAACTCGTTCTGGCTGCCGGACTAATATATGTGAGGGAAAGAGCGAAATGACCGGAACAATGAAGAAATATAGAAATACTCGAATGGTCACCCGCGATTTGCTAATTCCAGGTCTTTAAATTGAGAATATCTTACTCAAAGAAATGATTTTTGAAAGGTCAAAAGAATAATTGAAAGTTAATCTTAGTGACGGTAGCAAGGTCCAGAGACCATTTTGCGGTCGATGTTCATTCAAGCGGCTGTAATTGAATTTCACTTTTGACCATACCTCGAGTAACTAAGTGACGTACATCGCCTGACTTGCAAACTGGTCAATTATGTCAGTAAACTTATTAACCTCGTAGATCGCGAAATGCAGAGGAAGCACACTTTAAGTAGGCATCATAAAAAATTAATTTGGGCCAAGCAATCAATTAATCTAAATGCATCAATTAATTAATTGCAATTATTATGATCATCATTATGATGAGACTAATTCTTCATTTTCGACTTCGAATTAGGAGGTTTCAAAAGCAAATGCATATTCTACATGTACAAGTCGCACATTAACTTGTTATCAATTAGGGAAGTGAGTAGACCTATTGAATATAGTACGCAGGCTCTACATCATTCACTGCATGTCAATATTGATAAATTATATTACAGACTACGTTCATGCATAATCACTATGTTGATGATCAATTACAGAAATAACTGAATGAATAATCACAGGTGCCACAATAGGAATGTTGAAAAAGTTTAAAAAATTATCATGAAGGCATTCTGTGTTGCAAGATAGAGATGCTAAAAAGGTTGTGCACAAAATATGTTCTGCAGCAGCTTAATAAATATCTCAGTGATCATTTCATCGATGACCCGATCATCAATCAGAACAGTTTGAGTTTCCGGCCTCCTATTGAATTTTCCCCGGGAATGATAGAGAAACACTTGATATCTGTGAAACCCAACACATCTATCGGACCGGACGGTATTCAGTCGTTTGTATGGTCTAAATTCAGCTGTGTTCTCGCAAAGCCTCTCAACATGATATTCAATATGTGCGTTTCAGTCGGTAATCTTCCATCTTCATGGAAAATGGCAGACATTTAGCCGCTACATAAGACCAATCCTCCTACCTTTACAAATGTACGTCCCATATCTATCCTACCAATTCCTGAGCGAATATTCGAAAAAGAGCTCTTGAAAGTCATACGAGATCAATTCAGTTCGAAATTTGATGACAAGCAGTTTGGCTACAGACGCAAGAGCTCTACTACGTGCGCTCTTTTAGATATGGAAAATTTCATCACTGATAGTCTTCAAGATAAAGATGTGATAGCTTGTCATATCATTTCTGTGGACTTGAGCAAAGGGTTCGATAAAGTTTCCCACAATCTTTTGCTGGAGAAAATGATGAACAATAATTTCGACCCATTTGTACTTTCATTCATGAGTAACTACCTTACCATGCGTTTTCAAAGAGTGAGTTGGATTGGCAGTTACGGCAACTATACTAGTGTTCGTAGTGGCATTCATCAGGGGTCATCCATCGGACCTTTAGCATTTGGATTCTTTATGGCTGACTTATCCCTCTCTGACTACAAAGATTTGACATTATTAAAGTATGCAGATGACATTGTTGCCATCGGAAAAATCAAGAAAGATGCATTGCCAAGTCCGGTTATAAACGCTTTCCATGACATTTGCTGTTGGTCTCAGAAGAACAAAATGGCAATTAGCGATCAGAAGTCTGAACAAATGTTTGTACCTACTCGAGATACCTCCATGTTTTTCTCATCTTGAGGTTCCTAATGTTCCCACAGTCGAACATTTGAAAATACTTGGTGTTGTTGTTGATTCCAAGTTCAATTGGAATTCACATGTCGTTGGAGTATCAAAGAAAGCGTCGTCCAGAATTTTTGTCTTCAGACAGTTAAAACCCTTTTTGTCTATTGATGAGCTTGTATTAATTTATATTAATTGCATACGAAGTATTCTTGAATACGCTGCTTCGATGTTTGTAAATTTGAAGTCTATCCAGTCTAATGTTGTTGAAAATGTTCAAAATCGTGCTCATAGGGTAATATGTGGTTTGTCTTCTTGCAACGGTGGACATTTCTTACCGCTGTACTATCGTCGACTTATAATTGGTGTCAAGCTCTTTGAGAATCTTGTGAATGACATACATCATCCATTGCATCGTCTCGCTCCAGAGAAACTACGTTACCCTAAGAAATTTGTAGTGCAGAAGTGTAATTCGTCGCTTCGCCGGAGAAGCTACATAGTCACAATGACTCGTCTTCTAAATTCTGGTTTCACTTGCTAACTTCTATGTTATTTTTTCTTGTCTAAGTCTTTACTTTTTGTCTCGGTTGTCGGTTTAGTGTTTTTCTAAATTATGTTAGTTATGTCTACATTTTCTCTCCATATTTGATAAAACTTGTATACTTGTCCTATGCCTCACGATTTTCAGTATTGAGGCAATTCTGAAAATAAACGTTTATTATTATTATTATTAATATTAGTGTCTAAAATCCTGAAAGCCATCATTTTGTGAATATGAGATCAAACTGTTTAGGCATACCTTAAAAATCACTGAAAGTGCGCTATTTTTTCCTGTGATGGTGAGTAGAGACGGCATTGCAAGTTAAACAGTCATATTGAATTACTTCCCTACCACAGATCAATGAATTAATTGCATTTCTTTGATAGCAGCAATCCAAATTTTAACGTATTAACATTAATTGCTGGTCGCCAGTAATTTTTAATGCGTTTTTGATGACCCTGTGCTAAGAGCTATCTCCAGACAATTCGGCTAACATTCAAAGATATGTGAGTTTCATCCTCTCGGGTCGTCTATTTACACTCATTATTGACGAACGTTTATATGAAGAATTACAGCATCGGACTACCATCACCACTTCAAACAAAACTTCCAAAATCATAACTTGAAAATTATAACCAAATCAGGCGGATAGAGAAAGATATGGATGGAAATCGCTCAGAAAATATTGACATTCCTTCCGCATAAAATCATTACACCCAGGAACTGTTATTAATTCGAAACTGATAATGTGCTACAAACTTCCGCCGCGACAAAGACAAATTGGACAGTTTTATCTCTCGTCTCCTGCATTGGTCATAAAAATGTAGCAATCAAGAAGCATTTTCAGCAAATGCGACGGCGTTTTGCAATTTTGTTTAGATTTCTTACAATATCATGCTTCTAGTGTAGGAAATAGAAATCTGTCATACTTTATTAATGCGCAGAATCCATTTGATAAATGTTAACATTCATCGATAGATTTTTTCATTTAAATGTCTGTCGTATCTTTGAAAAAAAGGGAGTGTAATCATGTTTTCGGGCTAGAGACTCCCCACAATATTTTTGATCGATAAGTTTAAAACACAATTTATTTGCGCGGGATCTTTCGGCCTACGACGTAGGCCATTCTCAAGCGACTGATTTATTCTGAAGTATAAGCACATATTTACCCTAAGTCAACTCTATTGTTCCGCGGTTTTGAAAATGATTTGTACACAAAACCCCAAAACAAAAAATTCTTCATCCACTTCTTGTATTGTCAAGTTAAATAATATCAAGAAATACTGTACAAAAGTTATCAGGATTACGAGGACATGTCCAGAGGCCTTTCGCCGGTTCACGGCAGTGGAATGGTCGGATTATGGAATGGCAAGTTGTGTCAGGCATAGAGAGCGGTTACGAGAGTGAGCTAATATTAATATGCTACCACGCAAGGTGAAGTTGATACACGTTTCTTTCTTTACACAAAGAGATATCATAGCTTTTATAATGAGCAACTCTAGAATTTGTAGATAGCGATAATTGTTACTACTACCGATGATAGAAAAGTAAGATGGCGGACTACGATTTTTGTCGAAAGTTCTGCAAGATATACGAGTAATGTGACTATCTGACAGCTGGCAGGAGCATTTCTGGATCTTGGTCTTACACCCATACCAATAGCCCATTTCGGGAGATGTTCAGCAATTCTCTAGGATAAGCGACACTCAGTACGACCGACATAGCTGATGAGTACGCAGCTACATTCGAATTTGTAGATTTTTAGTTTTGGGCTTTGTGTACAAATCATTTTCTATTATGTTGATATACAACAGAAGATGCTTGTTAATCATAGAAAAGTATAGGGTTTTGTATAGTTTTACCAAAAAATTACGAACACGTGACGATTATTCCAAAATGTTTCTTCAAGAGAAATCAATGCCATCATGAATTAATTTGCACTAAAACCAACTCCATTTTCCATCTTACATATAATTGTGCTATCCGTGTTTAGCATCCAGGTAATTGTTACGGAACATGTATACATTGATACTTTGAACTGCCTGTCAAGTGATTGATAGATATCTCTATCGGCCATTCTCATCACGTGATAATTTGCATTAGTGACATTACATCAACAATGCCTCGTTAAAAATAAACGGTCAATTAATAACTGCGACTCGGAAAATAGTCCATCAATGTCATTGCTATGTACGAGTGCGGGTTAGCGACTCGTACATAGCAATAAGACATTGATGGACATACTCAAGTGTCGTAGCGTCATTGTTGTAGACTTGTCTCAGAGGCTATGACTGTTTCATTGCTGGACATATGGCTGGACGGTTAACCATTTCAAATTTTATTTTCCATAGATTCATTTAATGGACATTCCTTATAGACGCGCACATCGTGCAAGTGAAAAATGATTTGGAGAGATTCAATACAATTCTCAAAATTGCAAGCTGAAGCCATATTTGAATAAGCAGAGAAGAGCGCAGATGAAGCAGCAAATTTTCATACTATATAATGCCACAAAATTGTTCTATGAAACAAACAAGAAGTTGAAAAATTCAATCTGATTACTGATGTCTCGAGCATATTTAGGATAAAGTTGAGGGATCATGTTACACAATGGGTAAATTTGGCAAATCCACAACTCTGTATTCAACAGTATACAATGAGTCCTAATGAAAGTGCTTTGATATTTTTATCGGCTTAAAGATGAGAAAAGTTGCTCAAACGTGATCAACGACTTATTTGCTTCTAGATTTCTATCAAACGGGGAAATATATATCTCCCCACCAACTCGTCAATGGCGGTCAATCAACCCATTCTTCGATATTTCAACTCGTCGATATTTCAGAAGGAGCATAGTTATTTCTCAAAAATGCATGTAATTTCGGAAACTGATGTCAATGGCAAATTGGAACCTTGTCCATTGGTTGCTTTCAGGCCTGTAGGACGTTGAAATAACTCACCCACAACAGGGATACGGAGTCGGAGTCGAAGTCCCGGAGTCCTATCATTTTTGCTGGAGTCGGAGTCCCATCAAATGATTGGACTCCGGACTACGGCCTGCAACTGGACCCGAAATATAATACAAACAAATTATTTATCATTGTCTTGATGTCAGCTTTCTCCGTCAGACAAAAGTACAGAGACACTGCTGCATACAAAGCTTGTAATAGTTGAGGGCATAGCTTGATGGAATGAACCGTTATAGTGAGAAAAGGATTGTCTTTTCACTCGGTGATTTTGTAGAGAAGACAAGCCTTCCTAGCCTCGATCACACCTACGCACCAAAGGTCACATCAGAGACAAAATGAAATACTAGTTTGTTTGAGAACATTACCTCTCACCCAAACGTTAATCTTGTGTGATGGCTCCTCTAAAGCGCATATTAAAATCGAAAGTGTACTCATATTTTTTGGAGAAGGATGGGGGATTTTCTTGCCTGGTAGAGACTGGAGAAACCCGGGTGAAGCACATATCAAGAAGATGGGAGGAGCCGAGTCGCATGCGTCCAAGTTAAGTCGACATTTGATTATAAACTTTCATTGAAAATGATTGATAATTGATACAGCAATGAACACTAAAGATAGATTCAGGTAAACCTATAATGATCTATGATGTGGGCTACCAGTTAATTTTTCAAAGAACTAGGCTATATATACTTGCCACCCGGAGTCGGAGTCCTATCAAAATGTTTTTTTTTCAAGGTGGGAAATTGAAGTTATGCTGTTGTTATATTAGAATATATATTTTATGCCAATATATTTCAACGACTAAGCGTCGTTATCATCAGGGCACATAACATAAAAAGAAACTATTCAACAACATGAGCTCAAAATTTGAAAAGAGGCAACAATGATTCAGCGCCATAATCCTGCCATCAATAATAAGCAAGAATGTGAGGAATATAGATGCTTCTTGATTGACTAGAACCCTTCATTTACTTCACCTTTTGTACTCTTTTTATACTTTTTATAAGTCTCATGCTGTATTAAAGAACACGACAGATATGCTGGTGGAAGTGTTATGCT
Organism: Prostheceraeus crozeri; assembly: GCA_907163375.1. Lineage (NCBI taxonomy): Eukaryota > Metazoa > Platyhelminthes > Polycladida > Euryleptidae > Prostheceraeus > Prostheceraeus crozeri. The sequence continues at coordinate 81,799 of CAJQUW010011242.1, read as the reverse complement.
GTGGGGTGTCATTTGGCATGGCGGAGGAACGACAGCAGTCATCATCAAAGGCACGTTGACTGGATAGAGGTATCTCAATGAAATTGTGCTTCCTGTTGTTGCCCCAGTGGTCAGGGTGGAGGATCTCGTCTTCCAAGACGACAACGCAAGACCACATCGCTCCTCGTCTGTCATTGCCACTGTTAGGAGATTGAACATTCAAATCCTTGACTGGCCTGCACGCTCACCTGTCTTGTCACCCACTGAACAAGTCTGGGACGAGCTTGGGCGGCGAGTGAGAGACCGCTATTCACTTCCACCAGTGTCCCTGAAGATTCTCTCTGAAAGACTGACAGAGCAGTGGCTTCTCCTTGAAACATCCTTCATTAGGAAACTGTGTGAATCCATGCCATCTCGGATTACTGAATGTATTGGAGCTAGAGGGGGGCACACGCCCTATTAAAGTTGAATCTGCTACATGCGTTGTATTTCTGTGCTAGCGACTTGGTGGAAATTGTGACTAAATTATCAAGGTATCATACATACATGCATATATACCAGTCAAAAGTGAAAGAAGTTAAAGAAGTAAATGTTTCAAAAATTTTGTCAATGAGTATAATTCTGCAATTAATTATTTAGACAGATCAATGTTATCTGCAATCGGTACCATGTAACCCGGTTCTATCTGTTTCATGACCGTGATCGGCGGTAAATCCGATCCTATATCTTTTTATTTTTAGCTTCAAACACTCACATGCTATTGTCGTATAATCACATAACTATGATTTCCCAAAGACACAGCCCAGTGCTAAAAATATCTATTTTTGCATCTTCACCTTTTCAAATTTTGAGCTCATGTTGTTGAATAGTTTCTTTTTATGTTATGTGCCCTGATGATAATGAAGCTAAGTCGTAGAAATACACTGGCGTAAAATATACTAGTATATTCTGATATAACAACGGCATAATTTCAATTTCCCACCTTGAAAAATGAATTTTAATGAAGGCCCTTTTGTAACCCTATCAAAATGATAGGACTCCGCATCCCTGCCCGCAAGTATGGCGACCATAATGCAAATATATAACTTTCGTAATGCAATCGTATCTATTATGATATATCGCGCATCAGTGATATATCAATCATCAGAGATTGTGAATGTGAACATGTGGCATGCTAATAGTAGTTTTCCCAACTTTATTTGATGCATTTCTTAATTGTTGAATTATTGAGTGTATCTAATATTCCATGTTTGCCACATATGGCCTAAACAGTTGAACTTATTTGATGTTATTCTGCATTTCTCTGATGTGAAAAGAAATATGTATTATTTATGTGCATTGTGCATCTGCTGTGTATTACATTAGTTAGCACTATACCTGAGTACTTGTGTACTTAAGTGCACATGTAGGCCTACTCTGAAATACTTTCTCCTCTGGTTCAAATGCTGTGATATTTAGTAAAGTGACCTCCATTACTGGACGTTAAACATCAAAAATCACTGATTTCTAATGTTAAAAGATAGTAGGAAAAGAATTTCTACGTTAGATAAAATTTCATTGCTGCACGCTAAAGCCTACAGCGATGACAAGTAGAACTCCCTATGATTGCACTTGATAAACGAATTATGGCAATATTCCCAATGAAAATGATAAAGCCTTAAAATTGATTTTGTCATTCAGGAATTGTCGAATCAACCTTCTTAGAAGAAGCTTTGATTCAGTTAAATGTCATGCGAAGATAGTAACATAATCACTTCATTTATCAATCTTTCATGTGACAGATTCGCTAAACAGCTTCAGAAAAAAGTATCTTGACATTTTCAATAATTAACAATTTACACAACTTCCAAAATGTCGTCCAATAGGAAGCAAATATCTCCATCGTACCTGGTTGAGTGTTTGGGCGATGAATGAAGATGAGAACCTGTAAACGCACTTATTGACATCTGTAATCCTACAAAGAAGAATGGAAGAAGTGCATGGAAAAAGGGCATTCCATTGTTGGCGCACAGCAGCACACTATCTTAAATACATGAATAACACTGCAACCTCCTAATTTAACGCTATTTAACTCGAGCGATTTTAAGCTTTAATAGCTCGTTGGGGTCGTGGAAACAATCTGAAATATAGATTGAAAATAAATATATACAGTTCTCGGGAATCAATTAATCAAGGAGATTTATTCCAAACGTCTGACAAAGCATAATTTTCTGTGCATGTCTGACATGTAATTTTTAATCCGGAAAATGACGCAGTATTTACTTCAATGCAATTTTTATGTAAATAACGGTCAATAATGCCAACTGCAACATTGGTGTCCGCAGAATGATGCCGAAGTCGACTCGGATATTGCCGGATAGGAATATACATTAATGGGATGATTTCAACCTGTCAATGAAGTGAAACGTCTGAAACCTTCGAACTTTGTACTTCATCCTCTCAACCCTATTTTCCGCGGTTAAAGTGGTTCCCGGAGCCCCACAAGCATTTTTGATATTTTGTTGACCATTAAACTAAGGTACTATTTGGAAAATCGAGAAACTGTGACAATATCTTGCAGCATGAATTTGCATCTCATCAGTTCAAATTACGTAGAGGTCATTACACAAGGTACGTGTGAAGTTACGATTGACAATCCACAAATGCATCTATGTAATTTGTTATAACAACAACACTTGATAAGTAGTATGCTGCAAATAGTGAATCCCGAGTATAAAGTGGACAGATTTTCATGCCTTGGAATATTTTTGATGCAGTTGTTGATGTAGATGTACAGTTACTGTATTCTTTCTGCTATATATAGATACAACTGAGATTCTAGCAGACTATTCATAGTTTACATGAATCTTAAAATTCTCAATTTGAGTTGTATTCTGCGCTTAAATATCTCAGTGCAATCAAGCATGGGCCTACTCTTGACATTGTCTTGAGACGGTTTCATAGACCAACTGATCAAAATACATCGCTTATCAAAGGCGACAGGCATTTGTTGTCAATTTCAACAAAAAATTATTCAAAAAAATTATCAAAAAAAATTAAAAATGGCGGAATTCAAATTTTAAACTTTAGCTTAAAAGTTGCGGAAATCTTCCACCACTATTATATTCCACCAATTATGAGAAATATGATCAGAGGGGGACTTCATACCTGCCGGGATTTGAAATCTTAAAATCGACCTTACGAAATGAGGTCATAAACAATTTTTCATGATGATCTTGAATCAATTATATTGAAGTTATTTTTGACTTCATAATTTTGCGCAGTCTATATGTAGGACCTCTCCTATGACAAATTTGAGATTCAAATCTGTAGAAATAGATAGATATCCATGGCCTTTGATAGATTCTCATGAGGTTCGCATTTTGCTAAAATTGACAAATTTCTCATCACTCTCAACTAGTGTAGAATATTCGTCTATTTCAATCATCAAAATACAACTGAGAAAATTCTATCATTAGCTCTGAATTCGCAGCGTCCTAGTTTCTGAGAAAATAAAAAATAGCGTATTTAGCCAAACGCGGGAAATACAATTTGAATAATTGGAAGCAATTCTATATAACTCACAAATGCAAAGTTGCAAATTCTCTTTCGAAACTCAATTCATATAATGCGAATCGACACAAAGCAGCGGATCGATTATGAATATTGCCGACAAGAAGATTACTGCGTGGGAAGCGACATCGCGGAATTTTCATGGGAACCTTGAATAAAGGATATAAATATACGAAGAAAATTAAATCTCATTACCAAACAAAGAAATGAGATTGATATCAAATATAAAGTGACAATGCTGTTCGTATATGAGTCTAAAAGTCTACGTCGCCGACAATTGTAGAAGATTTCTATATTTAGCGAAGTCAAATGAAATATTTACTCCTTATGGAAACATCATGACACGAAAAGATTTCTCAATCATCATTTCGCTAACGAGAAGCAATTGTCAGAAAGTTCTTCGGGGTTGCAGACACGTGATAAGCAGATATCTGATTCAAGAAAGAACTCGTGATGCAGACGATGCATTAGCACAACGATAAGTAAGTAGAGTGGGTTGAATTGAATCGATCGGATAAATGAGAACATCGGAAATTTCATTTTAAGTTATTGTTTTTCAAAATGGAATTTACGAAATGACATTTCAGACGTGTCTTTTGATGAAATGCTCCATTCGCGCAGAATTTATTTCAGATAGCAATCTCTATCAGCTGTGATGTCAGTTCTGCGGTGGCAAAGGTTCAGTGGTTTAGGGGTTAGTGTCATGGACTATTGAATTGAAGGTCCGAGGTTCAAATCTTATCACATAGAAAAGAGTCCTGGGAGAAGGACATCATTCTCTGATGCGAAAGCATCAAACTCCATGAATTATTCACTTTGCGGATGTGTTAACCCTGTCTATGCCGGGATGTGAAGCGCATCGAGTGTTCGACTTCCTCCAGATTCATTCCAAGTTCTAGGTAATTAAACCCTCGTCCCACTGAGGCGCTTTTCTGAACTGCTGATCTCCCAAATTATTGCACCAATTTGGCCAAACCACACATCTATCAAATAGGCATTGAAAGGAATTCAGAAAAACAGCAGCAGTTTTATTTCTAAGGTCATCCTTGGGCTGACGTGAAGGTCGAAGGTCAAAACCCGCCAATTTCTAACAAATTTCAATTAGATCACTATTTGAAATGAAAAATGACAGCAAAAACTAATAAACCATACACTAATTGAAAGATCTGGTCAAGTTGGTTGATAAAATGATGATTATTAATCGCTCTGAGATTACATCACTGTATCAGATGAGGCCAAAGGTCAAACAATAAAATCTCACATTTAGTATCTAGTTTCTGCAGATGAAGAAACAACCCATTCCGTGACTTTTATCGAGACACTGACGCTAATAGCATCATGACTCTGAAAATATTCAGTAGGCCAAATGGCTGATCATATGCAGAACTGAAAAATACAAAAATGATTAAAAGTCATATTTGCAGTTTGAATTTCAAATTTCAAACATGCATGCATAAAAAGGCAGATAATTTCAGATTCAAAGATTTCGCACTTGTGAATGTATTAATAGAAAGAATTCTTTGTGTAATCTCAACTTATTTCATCAACAATTGATGCCGCAATATATACATTAGAGTGAAAATGCACCGAAATCAGCCAAAACAATCAAATTTTTAAATAGCTCTCACGCCAAAAGTATTGTGCCAAATTTATTATCCTTCTGTCAAAAGTTGCATAATACGTAGAAAGTAAGCTCCTAGAAATGTGGTAGCCATAGGTTGCTTGGTGTAAAAGATATTCAAAAAAATCACCGGGGGTGGGCGAAAAACGCCCCCCACTTGGGCGAGGGTTGACCCGTGGAATCAGCCAAGACTTCAGCTGAATAATATCTTAGCTATAATGTGACTCACTTGTTACATAAACATGTGTATTCAAATCATTGTGATCTTCATATAATCATCAAAATATGCAAAGTAGATGAAAAGCAGAAGTACTTATGAAAAATCGAAAAGTTGAAGGAGATGTTTCCGACAATAAGAGACGCTTTTATTGGTTGAAGCCTCCCAGAAGATGACTGCGTTTAATATTGAAATTATTGGTTATTGCATATTGCATCTTCGGAATATTAGTACATGTATCATCTGTTTCACTTGACTTTCCAATTTTCTATCTTTTGTAATGTCTAGGCAAGACTGCTTCGCAATCTTCGCAATCTTCGTAATCTTCGCAAGAGTAATTTTATCGTGACAAATTGTAGAAAGAATGCCAGTTCGCTTGGGCAGAGAATAGAAAGATGTGCTGAAACTTAAACAATACGTTAAATTCCTTGTCTGCCGCAGACGCTGTGGTTCATTCTTCAAGTGATCACAGACTAGCTGGTGCTCTGAATCTTTTTTCATTATCAGCTGACCGACAAAGTATCCATTGAAAAGCTATATAACGCAGAGCAACCTGTTGTACAGTGATGCTCGATATCATAAGCCACTCCGGTACGCCATGACCTGCGAGACCGTTCACAAAGGAGTTCAGCTTACCTGTAAGAAGTCACCGACTCTAATGCAGGTAGAACATGAATGTTTGTAGGTGGATTGGCCGACCCAGACAACAAAGGGACCCAATAGCCTCAAGATTGAATAATAGCCATTTTCACTTATGAATAGGCATAACCTTCCCTATAAACAATATGCAATGGTCAAAAGTGTAAACTATTCTTCAATCAATTTATTCGAGTAAAATGCGGCAAGTTTACAATAAAATAAAATTACCGCACACGTTCCTCTTTCGGCTTGTTCACTGCGAATCATGATTGAAGATGGTGGTTGACGAATAAATCACACTTTTGATCACTTGACCGATGCAGACCGATGGACAAAATGATGGAATCAGTGGTGCCAGAACAATAGCATTCAACGAAAACTGCTGCTGCGCTATAGTTGGTTCTTTATTTCTCCGCATATCGATTCCCTATTCATTCTCCAAAGGACAAGAGTTACAGATGCTTATCAGACCGGATAGGATCGACAATTGCTTTGTCTGCGGTGTTTGGTCTAGATATGACATTTTTCAATACTGATGGTCACGCCAAGAACTAGTGCCGGTGGGCAGAGAGATCAATTTTCCATTGTACGTAATGCAAATTCAAACCTGAATTTCGGAGAACCAGAAGATTGACATCACATTAGACGTACACAGCCAGATCGTGAGGAGTCGAACGATATGAATAATATTTCCATTCTATGGATGTATCTCGCAGAAGCATTGAGTCAAAGATAGGTACTGTCCACTTGGCAGATATTCAGTCTTCAATGTGAAAACGGTAGCTCGTGTGTTCCCTGATACGACTTTCCTCACACACTGCGCGTGCTTGGCCAATCAGGTAAGATAAAGGGAGACAACTCTCTACACACCTTAGTACCATCGCATACCATCGCAATCACGTCACCTCCAGAGTAACATCGACAGACGAATCCATCTTTATCATAGAAATAAACTGTTTATCTGAAGTTCGCTAGAATGCTATTATTGTTGTCAATTTCTATGATTTCTATGGATCGACCATAGCAATCCGACACTGTATAAGGCTTCAGCCACACTGTGAGCTTTTCCAAGCGTTTCCGAGCAAAGCGTTTTGCAGCAGATATAAAGTCATCATTACAGCATTTGTAGGCTGCCACACTGCGAGCAAATCAAACGAGAGCGATTAATAGCTTATGGAGATACATTTGCTTGGGACGCTCGTATTTGCTTTGCTTTCAGTGTGGTTGAGGCCTAATAATAAATGACTAGAATGACCATGAACATTAAAAACAATAGAGCATCCTGGACCGTTGTCATGACAACGGTACGTAATTGCTGGCGGTTTCCAGTGGTTGACAATAGAAAGCAAAGACAGCTTATCAGTGTACAACGCACATAGAGGTGGATTCATTTGCGTGTGGGTTAGTGTAGAATTGACACAATCCTTCCCAGTCATTGCATGCAGTGGTAGCGACAGATGGAGATTGACATAGATATTCGTCTGTCTTTGGCTTGTGTGATTGGCCAAGCGTGCGCATTGCAGACGTTGCTCTTATCGGCGAACACGCGAGCCTCAACGGTCAGATTGCGTCAACGTCAGTCAAGTGAAAAGTATATATCTTTGACTCAACTTTTCTTTCGACAAATTCGTCAAATGGATATATTATTCAAACCGTTCGACTCTTGACGATCGACATTTACTGACAGTACACGTCTAATGTGGTGTCAATCTTCTCTAATGTGGAATCTACCACTGTTTCAGTAATTTGAATCTTCTGAAGATCTGGCAATAAACGAGCCGCTGAAATTATCATCAACAAATCAGCTGTTCTAGTCTATGGGATCGACAAGCATCTTCCTGATTGGCTGAAGCAGGAGACGAGGAATCCACCAAGATCAAAGAAACAGCTATCAAGTGTCATCACTCGGCATATGCGCATATGTCTCATTACTTACAGTTACAAAGATGCCTTTGAAACGTTCAAAGTTGTGCGCCGTTGCAAAGGCGGCACCTCGATGAAGAGAGCAGAATCTGATCCTGCGAGGGAAATCCTCTTGTGTCTCTGCATTCAGAAAGAGAATTTACTTTTCGCATTGCTTCTTGAATTTTTTTGATTTTATATCAATAAAGAAGGAAATCGTAATTAAGGTTTTTTATCCCGTGATCCCGGGATTCGTTAACATCTTCTGTAGGCAGTTAGGCTCTATGATGGGCAATGGCATCATTTCACTTTTTATAATGAAAATATACCATTTTTAGGGAAATATACGTAGGTCTACAACGTAAATAGATCTAGTCTTACGAATTTTTCGATTTACACTGCTATCATGCTACTTTTGCAGTTCTTAGCAATAAAATTAAAATGAGACTGCATGCCGCATCGATATATTCCAAATAATGGAAGACCGAAGAAAGCAGTTTAGTCATACAAAGCTTTTTGTATATCAAATGTTAGGTAGGGCCAATGGCCTATACATCAGACATCGGAAATTTTGATTTAATAGGCCTTATACACTCGAATTACAATTACGCCCATAATATGCAGTTGGTTAGGCCAACAGTATCTAAAGTACGAAAAAAGGCAGAAAATATTTAGATTGCAGTCAAGACTTCAAAAACATCAAGACAGTGCTATTAATGAGTTGTTTGACAATTTATTTGATAGACAGACTGACATACAATAGCCTGTTGCTTTTCGCTACATGAATCAACCAGTGCGGAAGAACATGGGTAGAACAAACGAAGGAGACCAAATTTGCTTCAATGCAAAATGCGAAGAATCTATGATTAGAAAATATAATGGAAAAAAACATTTTTGATGATATCACTCTATATCATTTTATCATTGCCGATCTTTGGTTAGGCTGTTTGAAGATGGAGTAGAAAAGAAAGTAACAATGAAGATAAACGCATTGTTGTAAATTGCAGTATATTATTATATTTAAACTTTTTCTTTATTCATTATCAATCAGACTTGAACTATCAAGAATGCAACAGACACGATGGTCTTATAATTACATGCAAGTGTGCATTGCTTATTCATGCATTTTATCTTAGAATTAAGTTTAGCGTATGTTTGTGGAGTATGCCAAAAATTATTTACTTTCATTGATATCAACAAATAAAACTTTGTTCAGGCAGTCGAGAGAAAGAGAGAGAGCATTATGCATAGAAGCGTACAAATATTTAATGAATTTTCTAGCGATTATTACACAATATCGAACCTTTACCAGACGTCACAAAAGTCGAGGTATTTGCATTTCGATTTGAAAATCACATACCAGCTTTTAATGCGACAACGTATATTGTGTACGATAACCAGATCTATTTATTGTTATAGTTCATGTCTGTATGTAAAACGAAAGCTGTCTATCTGATAAAAGTTCTATTGCACAGTGAACCGTTGAATTTAAAACAACGCATAATATTGGTCAACCTACGCCATACATTATATATATATATATAGACACTAGATGTGGTTACTGTTCAGTTATTATTACAGGCAAGTGCATTAACATTCGAATTAACAAAGGAACAATTAGTGAAACAATAACATTTGAAATAAGAAGGAACATGAATTGCTTATCTAAAAACATCATATACATTTTAAGATGCAAAGGCTGTAACGAACTATATGTTGGACAAAGTGGCGACTACTTTCGTAATAGGCTAACTGTGCATAGACAACAAAGAGCGCACTCTAACTATGCCACACTGAATGTGAGCAAGCACATAGCTTCTTGTGCAAGATCAATAACACCGAAATTCGAAGCAGCTCCAATTTACCAGCTAAGTCCAAATGCTACTAAAATGGACCGAGAGAGACAGGAGCAAATCTTTATTTCTATGCTTAAGCCTAGTTTGAATTCTGTCTGATTTGTATTTTTATTTCTATTGACTAATATGGTTTCTGTATTATTTTGTATAATATATCTTCATTCCATGAGTAGCTCCCATAGAGGGGAGTGAAACCGTTTGGAATATCATTTGACTTTTCCTTGAGTTTATATCTAATTTATTACTTATATATATATAACTAAATAACTTAATTTAATGGAATATCCATCGAATTATCAAAATCTTCTGATAGTTAGGGTTATAATTAGTAGCTATAGTTAGTGTTAAAGAAAAAAAAAACGAATTTCAAGAGCTATATTGATACTCCCTCTTAAGTTGGAATTTCTGCAGCTGCTCTCAGGGACATTTTTCAACATCCTACTTTCGATTCGCGATCTGTTTCATGCACTCGCCGTTTGATAATGTCCGCCTTTTATCTCTGATTTCATTTCCGTACTTGCCTTACTATTTTTAGCCTCCTTAGATGCAAGAGTTTAATACAGGAATATTTTTAGCCAAGTGAAGGAAAAATTGTCTCTGGCAATTGGTCAGGTTTTTACCAAAGAATATCGCTGAATTTTACGTGTTCAACTGATCAAAGTTGATAGTTATGAATAAACATTGCATTAAATTAAAACTTCGAAAGTTTTGCGACCCTTTATTAATTTTGTTGAACATGTAAAGTTGGAGTCTCCTTTTAAATAAACATAAATGATCACAAGGAGTGCTATCAATTGATTTTGCTTTTTTGAATGTGAATGACATCAAAGAGACTATTTGTATCTATTCAAGCTATCAATGTAAAGAATCGAAACAAATCATAGCAAAAGTAGAAAATTGGAAACATTTTCATGATTTCATAATTGAAGAATGAAGTCGGCTGAATGACTTGATAGAAATCCAATTTACTAAACTACCAAGTAACTATCGTCGCAAGACATTCAATACAGTTACCGGTACTCTATCTTCAATAAAATCAAAAAAATGTTCGTTTTCCTTGGTTCGTTGCCTTACATATACATCCATAGAAATCGAACTCCATGATCTTAATAAAGGACATGCAACGGCGCGGACATGAGTTATTATAATAACGATGCCTAAACGATGTCGGCTGCTACTGTTTGACAATATTTAAGTATCGATGCATTGTCAGTGCAGATTTTTAAGATTCACGATTGTTTTTATTTCTCATTAAATGCAAAACATTTCACAACATATCTTCTTAGGGCGCAAGGATTGGCAACTATTTCAGGAGCCTTATATACTGAAAATCCATATCTGCCAATGATTTGTCCGAACTATCTGCAGAAGATAATTTTTGCAAGAAATCCGTGTGTTATGAAATGTGAAAATCCTTGAAAGATTATTTGTGGACACTCATTGGAGATTTTCTATGCACATATTTTCTGCAAGTCATAGGGCGTTGTCTCAAGTGGTTGAAGTTGTTTAACGCTAATATAGCGAATTTTTAAATAAAGGATTAAATCAAAATATCAAAACGTTTATTTCTCAAATCGAGAACGCGAGTATAAAATATGGCAAACAATGTTACAATTACGAATATGATAATGTTATGGACATATTTACAGATAGATGATATTATCATGAAGCAGACAAAAATGATTATAGGGAATAAGATAGCTCTGGAAGGAGAGGACATTGACATTGCACAACCTGCATTTGAATATAGTGCTATTTCATTATAGCAAGAAGCACATGAATGATATTTAGAGGATAGGTTATAAATATTAACAAATGTTAGCGGCCTGAGATCACACTGTCAAGTTTTTTAATTATTGAAAGTATCCCAAAGCAAATTCTACATACCTATTTAGTAGGAGGTTTAATTATTAGGAGGTCCGGAACAGAATTTTATTAAAGTATAAATATTCTCGCACATTTACTGAAATCATACATATAAATGATATTGAACAGATGAATTTTAAAGGATCTTACCTGAAATGGAGCGTTTAATGTGGAAGCACAATTGCATGCAGTTCAAGCACAATTTTCTGGACCTCGTTAGCCGGAATTATATTCGTTGATTAGATCAAAGCGCATTGACAAGGCACCAGCAGCTAACCATGAAAATTCGTGATGAAAACCTTTTTGGAGTAATTGGTAACCGTTATAGCTACAGTGCAGTAGGCCTAAGCCTCTGCTTCGACAGCCTGCAGTGCAGGAGCCATAGAAATCCTACTTCTCCATTTTAGTCCGGCAGCCAGAACGAGTTTCTGCAGGGAAAGAGGCCGAAAGTGAGACTTTCACAGAATGATGTACACCCTATGCCTACTACGAATCGGCATGTCTGCCGAGTTCTAGTGAGTTCCTCTTCTTGTCAGACAAGATCAAAGAAAAACACATGGAAATCCAATGGGACGCAGATTGCAGTTTTTGGCTGAAATGAAATTTTCTATGTTTTCTCTGATTAAATGAAAAGTACTAAGCCCAGAGTCATAATTTTTGTCATAGAATGCCTTCAGGTCATTTCCTTTCATGTTCATGCATCCCTGTTTATAAAGCAGACACATTTAGATTTGGCGAGCATCTTAATGTCGGCAAACACAGACATTTTGAGCTACTTTATCTACATTCAATCACATTTTTGCATACATTGCCGATTAGATGCATGATGATATCACATGCACATCATAGGAAATGACTTGAAGACATTCCATGCCAAAAATTATGATTCTGGGCTTATTACTTTTCGCTTAATCAGAGAAAACATACAAAATTTCATTTCAGGCAAAAACTGCAATCTGCGTCCCATTGGATTTACATGTGTTTTTCTTTGATCCTGTCTGACAAGAAGAGGAACTCGCTAGAACTCGGCAGACGTGCAGATTCGTAGTAGGCATAGGGTGTACATCATTCTGTGAAAGTCTCACTTTCGGCCTCGTTCCCTGCAGAAACTCGTTCTGGCTGCCGGACTATTTGTTTAAGTTAACCGACAAGAGCGGTCAGCTGACAGGGTGTAACATTGGACAATATTTGATGTTTGAATACAAGTAGATTCCGCACATTTCCGCTTATAACTGATTATTCCGCATATTTCCGCACGAAATTGTATTTTTCGCTTTTGCCGCTCGAAATAGGAGATTCCGCGGGTTACCGTGGCGCGCGGAATCCGCCTGGCCCTGGTCAGCAGCTGTTTCTTGACGGTAGTATCAGATGTTCGGTCAAGCTATGACCAAGTAGCTGGATCTCAAGAATAATCAATTGCCTGAGACTTGGCATGGCTACAAGTTCTTGCCTTAAAGCGATCTATTGCAAATGATTTCATCAAAATGCTTTCATACTCAAAGAGAAATGATAATAACATACAGTGCATATTTGCAAATGTGTCAGTATATATGGACGGAGGCACACACGATAAGCCATAGGCAACAAGCAGTCACCCGGTTGATAATCCTTTGGTTTCTGTTGTTGACACCCTCGAGTGTTGCATCGTCAACGATCTTCTCTTGCTCCCAAGCCCAGTTTCACTACCGTCGCAAAAGCGTTGAGTGTGAAAAATTCCTCTGGTTTGTAGAAAATTCACAGCACTTGCTTTGCCGTTCACCGTGGACAACAGTCCCACGAAGATCATGATCACAGCCGTATCTTGTATTCTAACTGAGTATCCAAGGGACCAATCCTTCATCCCAATGTTCAAGTAAGAATTCTCACTGGTGTTGTACTATAACTCAGTGACACATCAAGTCTATTCTAAATCCGATGTGACTAAGTTCGATGACATTTGATGAATTTAGAAAATTGGAAAGTGTGTGTGTGGGGTGGAAAGAATAGAACTACCCAACTTTAAATAAGGAGTTGTATCAATGTTGGGAGAAGTGAAGCCTACAGATGGTTCCTGATATTCGATGAAGCAGCAGCTATTCAGGTCTGTTCAATTTTTTTATCTTTTTTTAGGAAACAGACTAGGAAGGGCCGGAGCCTATACCCCGAAGGCCCTATCTGTGAGGAAGTTTGGGAACCTTAACTACAGGCAACTTGCTAAAAATAAAAAGAACAAAGTGAACTCACTCATATGACTATAACAAGCAATATCTCTCAATCATATAAAAGGATTAACTAAATCAGCTACAAACATAGACAACAAACAAAGTAAAATGCGAAATGAAAAAGACCAGATGTAACTGCTAACAAGACGAAGTTAAGATAACAAGTAAGATTTGAAGTATACCTAGTAAAACTTCAAACTTAGCAAGTGACTGCTTGTTAGTCGCCTGTTTGAACCATAGAGTTAGTATATTAGGTAGAGTGGCAATTTCGCATTTATTAAATCCCCAATGTGTATACACTTTCGATTTTATTAAATGAACTCGAGGGGGATACAGGTGGTATTGTCACCAAATGTGAGATATGAAAATTTTAGCAGTTTTCCAGAAATTACAACGGGATTGACTGATCATGATAGCATAAAGCAGAAGGAAATGATATTATTTTACAGATCGTCAATGTCATGACAGCCTTGGAGAGGTAATGTTTGTTAAATTGGCAACTCGATGACCTGCGGCTTTCATGCTGAACCTCCAGAAAATTTTCTTAGGTGAGATCATGTCATACGCAAACTGCCACTGTTAGAGCAAAATAACAGAATCAAAGACAATGATTTCAATCAACTTTGAAAAATGTCAAATGTCAATTTCCACATCACTCTTCAGATTCAAGAAATGAAATATGAATTTAGTAAATCATAAAATCATGCCGGTGAAAATTGAATTAAAAACTTGAAATTTCATCCAAGGAAGCAAAATAAGATCTCGAATTTTTTCATGAAGACTTCCATTATAATGCGGCTCATTAGCCTAATTTCCGCTTAGCTAGGATGCTTATTAGCAAATATTCATTCCTCTTGATATCCAACTTGTTTCATACTACTTACAAAGGTGCGTCATCTCGGTAGTATATAAAGTTGCAAAATTTTGACTTTTTTAAAACTGCTCAATTAGTTTCTTGGACCGCAGGAACGCAATCTCGGCAAGAAACTGAATCTTCTGATTCAATAATTTTCACTGTATACAGATACTTTTTTGAGTCGACGCTCTACCTATCCCTACTCTATGGTTTGAACTTTACCATAGTTTTCTATGGTAGTAAAACTTTAAACGTTAGTAAGTGACTGCTTGTTAGTCGCCTGTTTGAACTTTTGCAAGTCATACAATGCTATACGAGTCGTGCAAACTGAGGATGCAACTCAATATTTAATTATTCTATTTACAACATTAAGACTATTTGACTGACGTTGGTCTAACATCTCATGAGAATCTTCAGTCGCACGCTCAATATCGTCTTCGTCAGACTCGTTGGCAGTGTCTAGGGTTGCGTCTGCCACCCACAAACAAACAAGCCTCCAACAGCGCGATAATTAACACTCAAACTATATGTCAGAGAACACTTTGATGTTACCGATGAATTTGTCTATCTACAGACTCATTTGTGAAATTAAGTAACCCTTCGAAGTTTCGTTAATGGATCTTTACTTGCGGTATTCTTGCTCTGCTTAGAGCACTGATGTCTCATCATATTTTCAACATCATCATATTTTCATACTCAGCATTCATCGCTATATTTAATTATCACAAAAATGAGATATCACGCTTTTATGAGATGATGCAAATTTCATTCATTAAAAATGTCCGCTGTTTGAACTGATGCCCTAAAATATGAAAGTTGGAAGAGGTGACATACCATGACATTTATTGTTATATAAGTTAAGCTTGTATGAGACAGGTCGGAGCTCGTGCAATGGCCGGGTATGAACTTAATTGAGAAAATACAGTTTGACTTCAGATAATATGCGGTGCGCCCTTCACATAATAATTAGCAGCAATTTACTGACTTCATTTGAAAAATAGGAGGAGTTCTTGAAATGTGCCTGTCATGATGCAAATTCTTCTCTAGGAAAACGCATCTCTCTTTAGTAGCTCCGGAGTCTAGTCGCATTGTGCGTTTTTGATCGGGGTCCCAGTGCGCGAAGCATAGAGAAACAAGCTTCCTCTATTCTCTCCTCTCTCGGCTCTCGAGTTCGAGGTGACAGATTTTCTCATTTCATGCTTAATATGGCAATAAATGTCATGATTACTGTTGACTAATGGGTTCGGCCATGAGTATATCATTGACTATGGAAATATCAATTTTTACTCTTCATGAATATTCACTTATTTTGGGCTGTTTAAAAGGAGACATGCAGCTATGCATCAATGAGTGATTTTTACCTCTCTTAAGTGCTTTACTTGGTAATCATTTATTTTTCATCAAAAAGAATTTTATGTGTACAGATGTACAGACGTGATCAAAAAGTTAGCCGGACCATCCCACATAAAAGCCGAACAAGCAACCTCAAGTTGAGAAGTTAACTTATTTCTCTTATAATTCCTCTAACTGTCACATAATGCTTCCTCGCAAATTGAGCAAATTATCTCGAAAACAAGCATGCAGAAACACCCGGTCCTGCGGAGTGGGGCTCAGTATTGCAACAATCAGGCTCAATCTAGCAAATAAAAAACAAACAGTAACCTTGCATCTCTTGGAGACCTTGACATGTTGCATAATGTATGTTCATCATTATCGTGTAAGCAGCAGCTAAGTCAACATCTAAGGAGGATAGTGAAAAATGCATTTTGACAAATAGTTTTAAGTAAATTTGTTGTTGCTTACTTAAGGGTGTTTGCTAAAATGCATTTTTCAGAATATTCCTTAACTTTGTTCACTTTCCTTCGTATCCATGTGGACCCCCGGATTGAATTGAAAACGCCAGGGTGTCCACGTCCAACATGTCACACAGATTCTGTGCTGCGAGCATTATTCATTCGGGTGATGACGGAGAAGGCTGACTGTGCAATATGATTTTGCAAAGTGCCCTGTCAACTGATATCTCTTTGTACATGTCATGTGACCAATAATTCATCTTTCTCCGTCATTGCTTGAACGAATGACACTTGTATGGAAGAATCTGCACTCATTTCCACTACTGAAAATTTTTATTGTCAACCAGCAACACTACGTGTCACTGTAATTGCGTCTGCAACATTTTACCTTTATATTGGACAAACTTCCTTTTGACAACTGTGTGATTTTCACGAGTGTGCTTCGATGTATTTGAACGGCTAGCAAAGAGACAATGTCTTTGAAATTACAGGTTGATAAATAAATTGATAGAACAAAGCACAGCTCTCCAAGTAAATGGTGGTAATTTCCTAGCGAGCAAGAGTCATAACTTCGATTTGAAAGTCAAGCACGCGCTTGCATGTTTCGAATCATAAATATGAAAAAGAATATAAGCTCGTACACACTTACTACATTCATACAAATTTGCATTTTATGCAAAGTGATGAATGCCTCAACTTGAGCCCATCTACCTTCATTCTAAACTGGAAAACATCAGTAAATCTTTAAATGTGATAATTACTTGCCTTTATGTCGGCGGTCACATCTTTGACGAGTTATTAATTCATGGAGTATAATTGCTATGACAACTGATGTGTGGTGGTGAGGGTGTGATCCTGCTAATTGACACAGGCGCATAAGTGGCTCGCAGCTCAGTTGGTTTAGAGCACAGGTCTAGTTAACCTTGGTCGTAGGTTCTAATCCTACCAGCCGCACATCTTTTGCATGGCAATTTGATCTATCGCTTATTTAATTACTTTGTTGATAATTTATCATTCAAGCAAAATTCATAATTGCATTCAAAGGGTTGCTAACTATATAGAAAATGGGTAGCGGGCCGAAAATGAATACCTCCAATCGGTCGAAAGACGCGACCTGATTCCCAGTCTGTGTCTCGATGAAAAACGCGAGCAGCTGCCTTAATGTTTTTACATAGGGCTTTGTAAATAACATTAAACGAGTCATATACATGACTGCATTACGGCCTATATGGAAGACCCAGAAAATCTTTATGTCAGGCTTGCATGTCTCGACTTTTCCAAAGCCTTCGATAAAATCCACCATAATAGACTGATCAAAATCTTTATTGATCAAAACTATAATAAGGGCTTCATCTTGTGGCTTTCTTCATTTTTGTCAAATCGATGCCAACGATTGTGCATGAATGGCAGTATCGGTCCTTTGTCTTATGTAAAGTCCGGTGTGCCTCAGGGTTCTATTTTCGGGCCATATCTTTTTTCCATCTTTATCGGGACTCTGACAATAAAATCTCAGAGTGGAAAGCTTGTCAAGTATGCTGATGACCTCACTCTTATTGAATCCTGTACGAAACATCAGCCGAATCCAGATCATATGTCAATTGTATCATCGTGGTCGCATGTGAACAAACTATTTTTGAACTCAAGGAAGTGCAAACAGATGTTTTTTCGTCGCAAAAAGGATGGTCCCACATTTGCTTACACAGATTTTGAGCTTGCTAGCACAATTTCTATTCTTGGTGTAACATTCACAGATGACTTAAAGTGGAACAAACATTTTGATAACATTTTACTGTCTGCAACTCGTCGTTTGTATGTGATACGCACTCTAAAACCATATGTTTCCAAAGAAAAGTTGCTAGAAGTATTCCACAGTTGTATCGTTTCACTTTTGATGTATGCAACTCCTTTGTTTTGTGATATGTCAACTGAAATATGTCACAGAATCAAGAAATTTCGAAAACGCGCCCATCGTTTAATTTGTAGCCAAGAGTGTAAATGCTCAATCATCCCTGATTTCGATAACATGCATAAAAGTTTGTCGTGTAAATTTCTTACAAAGTGTAAATCTCCAGATCATCCTTTACATGAACATGTGCCTCCAAAAATGCCTTGTACTGGACATTTTTGTTTACCTCATTTTTCAACGTTTAGACGTCAGAATTCATTTTTTATCTGGTGTTGCATGATTGATAACGCTGCTGAAATCTGACCTCTCCATTACTGTTGTATAATGTATATTTGTCAAAGCCTGCATGTTACAGAAAGTGATCATTTTATATGTAAGTTCGTGCTGATTAGCTATTTCTGTGTTTGTATATTTGATTTCTATTTATTTATTTTCAATAAACGCATTACTTACTTACTTACTTTATATCACTTTTATAAAACCAATCAGTTGTTTAATTTGGTGGGATAGTGAACTGGCTCATCTGGCGTTGTAATTCTTAGACGACCGATGTTTACACGTTTCTTAAGCAATTCAAATGTTTCATTTGTTGAAAGCTGATAAATATTCAACGCCAAATTATTACATAAAGTTGAAAATTTGAAATACATTGACATAGACAAAACAATGAAACATGAAACAAATTTTATTCAAGAATTGTGACAATGACCCGCGTTTAACCGGATGTTATCTTGCATAATATGGTGCGACAATTCTCACTTGGTCATGGACAGGATGCTATCATCGATATGGAGTTGAGCGTTATCATTGTTGTCTTCATTGTCACGACAAATATTTATAGTCAAATCACAGGGGCATTATCTGATCATGAAATCTATCGGAAATTGTTCATGCCTGATAAAGCTGCCAAAATTCAACAAATTTACGGATGTATTCGAATGAATTTATCCGCAACGCTAGTCTGGATTCAGTTACACTGTTTTTCATTTTGCAGATCAGTTGTGAGATTTCATCAGGTCTGGTGCTCATCACGAGCAGGGCAAAAAAATAGTTTTTTGTTTGCTTTGATTCCAACATTTGGCTTTGTATATTTTCAATTGAACTACTTATTACGTATGTAGCCAACCTCAAAAGCTGTTTTGATGTGTTAAAAAAGGCGCCTGCAATGTCGATAAAATAGCATATCTGATGATTATAACATGATATTTCTACCTGCCGAAAACAACTCAAAATTTTGAAAGCTACTTTGATCGCAAAGTATTGAAATATCAATGGAAAAATGATAAAAAGGAAACAAAATAATGAAATGACTTTCATGACAGGAGTAGGCCTACTTTGTCCTCACAAATAACACATCACATTTCTTTTTGACTGTCTACGCCCTGCGTTTTTCTGGTACAAGCGACTTCTTTAGGCGGAAAAACGAAAATGAAAACACCCTCAGTTTTCACAAACGTGAAGTTCGCTCCAGATAACGATTTCACAGCTTACTTATAGAATTTTACTGACTTTATAGCTCTTTAACCCTCGCCTCGTTTTTCGCCCCTGTCGAATTTTTGAATATCTTTCAAACCAAGCAAGCTATGGACAGCAAAATTCTAGTATCTAACTTTCATCGCATTATGCAACTTTTGACAGAAGGATGATAAATTTGGCACTATACTTTTGGCGTGAGAGTCATTTCAAAATTTGAAAGTTTTTGGCTGATTTCGGCATATATTCACTTCTTTGCGGCGAAAATTGCGGCATCAATTCTTAATGAAATAAGTTGAAATTACAAAGGGGATTCTTCCTGTTAATATAGAGATATTCGCAAATGCAAAATCCTTGAATTTGAAATTATCTGCTTACGAAATATGTATTTTTAAAATTTAAAATCCAAATTTTGAATGTGATTTTTTATTATTTTTGTACTTTTTAGTTCTGCTTCTGATCATCAATTATTGAATATTTTCAGAATCATATTACTTTTAACCTCAGTGTCTCGATAAAAGTTACTGAATTGGGCTGTTTTTTCACCGACTGAAGCTAGATACTAAAATGTGCGATTTTGGTGAATTTGAGTTGAACTAGAAGTATGAAATATTTGACCTTTGACCTCATTCTAATGGAATGATGGAATCTCAGTAATAATAATCGCTTTATTAGTCGCAATAATTTTCCAGATCGCGTGATGCTTTCTTTGCGATATCTAGGGACATCTTTCATGATTTATCTGATAACCATGATTTGTTCAAAGTGTTTCTAAGTTCAACTGTTGTTAATCTTAAGTTAAGTTCTTGATATACAGTAAGTCTTCAAAGCCAACACTTTCCTCCTTGCATTTAGAATTTGTTCAATAGTCTATCAAATCCTCTAACTGCAATTCCAAGAATTGGCATCACAAAACTTTTGTAAGTCACTAATAATTGCTACTCTCTCATATCACTAAGTTTGATATATTCATATACTCTAAATTTTTCAGAATTGTAAAAGATTTCAGAATTTGTGATAAAATTCGGCTCACTTTTTGCTCTTGAAGTAGACGAAATGAAATGCCTTTGATTTTCTCATAATGAATTCAGAAACATCTCTTATTCATGAATCTTTGTTTAATCAATATCAATGAAGCTTTCTTGCTATTAAGGTCCATTCACATCGGATGCGGCGCGGTCCCGAGCGTCCCTGTGTGGACCGCCCCATAAATCTATTAGAATTCTGAACGAAATTCCTGACGCGTGAGGACGCAGGTGAGGACGCGAAGCGTCCGGTGTGAATGCACCTTAACAGGAGACCCTGTTGTATGCCTTGCCTTGTAGTACTGCACCATGGTCTGCATAGAACATGCATTGAACAAATATTAAAAAATTGACCGGTTTGAAGTAATACATTCGTCAAAATGGGGGAGGGTTGACGGAACGTTCAAGTGCTGTTCAATAGAACTGTATATAGGTGAATGGGATATAGCAGGCATAAGTCAACCTGCAGTTTATTGTTGTGACTAAAGAGGAACTGTTCAAACTTTATTATTAATTAGACAGAAGACAAATTTGTATAGTCAAATAGTGTTAAGTTATAGGCGACTTTCATTATATCCTTTATTCATGCGCATCAGAACATGCCTAGTATTCTATCAACCTCTACAGCGGGATCCCTCTCGTTCGGATTTCAGTGTTTAAATTAGGGTGTAGGGCTGATGCCTCACTTTCCATAGTGTTATCTTTTATACGCTTTGACATTGTACTGAGGCTATTTGCGCAGATTGTACAATTTCTAAAATATTTCTTGAGAGTTCATTTTGCGAGGCTGAATAAAAGTAAAAATGCGACACACAAGGTTGGTTAGTATTACCGAAACCCATGAAACTGTGAATCCATGTAGCAAACATATTCTTATATTTTAGTGGAATGATTAACTCAACTTGGTTTGTCCGTGCGAACGCTAAATTAGTCCCCGTAAGGACAATGAAAATTTGCTGCTTCCAGTAACTATGTTTCTTATCTTTATACTGTATACTAAGTGCTTCACTTCATTTGAAAATGATGACCATCCATGGAATTGTAAATGCGGGAGACAATCTCACCTAAAGGGGACGTGGAATTCGTCCGCCGCTCTATGCTTCTAGGCCAGATAGGAGTCAGCTTGATCTTGAGAAAGTTTACATTTCTGACTTTTTCATTGAAATAATGACTTTTCAGTTCACAGACGACCTATAGATAGCCAGTCACTGAAAACATGCACATGAATTGGTTCATGAAAAGATGAAATCTCAAAACTTTTCCTTTATTTCTCCATTACATCTACTCACTTGAATTTTTCATGATAAAGTGAAAGATACTATTCAAAGAAAGTGTACGAGTTCACGTACATGGCATGATGAAATCACAAAATTCACAAGCTGAATTTTTCAATGTCAATTTGAATATTATACACTAATTTGAAATATAAACTTTATGGCTTGTTAAATGCACATCCATGCATGCACCGTAGGTACGAGTACTGTAGGCTTAGTAAATTCATTGGAGAAAAGAATAGGTTAGTTACTTCGGCATAAAATAATCGCGACATGCATTCAAACTGTCCGTCAACCAACAAATTCTATCCGATCTTTCCACTTCGTTTTAACAGCCTTTATGTGAGGGAAAGGTTATAGAAGTCAACCAATGTGGAAACAAGTATTCTGTCTCACTATCGGTTCGTTCTTTGTTTTGCGATATCTCAGCGGGTATTTTTGTGCTAAAATGATACTTTATAAACAATTCAGCGCAGTTTAAAAATTAGCTGCCCCTTCGTCCACACCAGGGATGCGGAGTCCTATCATTTTGATAGGACTCCGACTCCGTCTCCAGTTGGCAAGTAACTTATATATAGCCTAGTTTTTTGAAAAAACTGGTAACCTGCATCATAGATCATTCTAGGCTTACTTGAACCTATCCTTAGTGATCATTGCTGTATCAATTATCAATCATTTTCTATGAAAGTTTATCAAATGTCGCTTTAAGTTGGATGCATGCGACTGGGCTCCTCCCATCTTGTTGATGTGTGATTGACACGGTTTTTCTCCTGTCTCTATAACTAGGCAAGAAAATCTCCATCCTTCTCCAAAAAATATGAGTACACTTTCGATTACAATATGCGCTTTGGAAGAGCCATCACACACGATTGACATGAGGGCAAGAAGTAATGTTCTCAAACAAACTAGTATTTAATTTTTGTCTCTGATGTTACCTTTGTTGCGTAGATGTGATCGAGGCTAGGAAGGCTTGTCTTCTCTACTGAATCACCGAGTGAAAAAGACAATCCTTTTTTCACTATCACGGTTCATTCCCTCAACTATTACAAGCTTTGCATGCACTGCTGTCTCTGTACTTTTGTTTGACGGAGAAAGTTGACAGTGACAGCTATGCACGAGAATAGATAATATGTTTGTATTTTACTTCGGGTCTAGTTATAGGCCGGAGTCCGGAGTCCTATCATTTGATAGGACTACGACTCCGACTCCGCACCCCTGGTCCACACAGCACAAAATGAGGACATGAGATAGTAAAAAAATGCTCCAAATATATATTTTCATTGCGTGATTAAATTGACGAGGCTACTTCTCAAATTTGCTGGACGATTATTCCTGTTTACGAGATTCACTTTCAAAAGGCCATTTAACATACTTAATATGAAGCATTTGAGAGCTTGTATCATCTTCAAAAGTAATCGGAAATTATTTAAACGTTTAAAACTGATAAATAAGTCTTGAACTCGGTATTTTGAAGTCTGAAAACAGTGACACTGCACACTCGACGACGGGGTCTTGATGGCAGCTTGTGAATGTGTCACACCATTCTGAAGATCATGTGGCTCAAATCCAGCTGATTACACGGATGGACATGCATGATAAGTGTGCACTGGATGACATTTATCTGATCAGAGAGATTTTGAATCTGTAAATGAAAGTAAGACCTCGACCAGTGTCCGTTATCACCTGTAGTAGTAAAGGAAGAAAATCAGGATGATAAACTGAAGCATTTCCGGTATGCGAATATATGGCTTCTATTATCAATTGCAGTTATAAATTTTCAAAGGATTTGGCGCATCAGTGCAACCTAGCGTTTCCCAGATTTCTTTCACTTTTCTATTAAAATTGTCCTCTGAAGCTACCGCATTATAAACAACTATTTAACTAAGAAATAATTTCAAGCGGAAATGTTCAAACGTTTCATACAGAAGCGGAAAGATTCAAATATCACTTTTCCCTGTTTATAGAGCTTAAGGTGTGGCACGATGATGCAAGTCGAACATGTGACCATACAACTGCACTCCGCAACGCCAACGGTACAAGTAGCAAAAACGATTGACATTGCAAATTACACGTGACTCGAGGTGAAGTGAAGTTCATTTTGGATGTGGTTGAACTAACACGGAAAAGCGTTCATGAAATACGTGCTCTGTAATTGTTATGGTCACAGCCATCTCCTTCGAGGTGCTTGACATTTCGTCAATCATTGACACTATACGTTCATGAGATTTGTCGAATTGTTTGTCTATATTTTCATAAGAAGGCGTAGATGCAAGTTATCTCAAGTCTAGTCGGCCGTTGCACCAAAAAGACGGGCTTCAGACAGGGTCGGTCACTGAAGTGTCAATAATTGATTGTAATATAATTGGACAAAGAAATCAATTAATTGAAACAGGAATTGTAAACCAATCAATTAATTGTAATTGGAATTGTGAACTAATCAATTAATTGACATTGGAATCCAAAATTTAAACAGTTTCTGTAACTTGATGGCATCAACTATTAAACTATTTGATCCAACATTTGCTTAGCCATATACATTACACAGCAATGAGCAACCTATGGTCTTAGAAATTTCCTGGGTTCAGAGTATGTTATATCGGCAACATAACAAGTAGGCGTGCAATTTGTTATGTTTTAATACTACGATTAATCAGACCGATCCGAAAAGCGAACGACTTCCTTAGAATTCTCTCTCACAGACGCCTGTATGAGATACCTTTGGCATATAGTTCATACAGGCGTACAGGCGTTCGTGATTCTCTCCGTTGTTTTCATCAGTGACGATTGAGTGGTCTACTCTGGTTGAAACAAACATGAATTTGGGACTTCTCTTGAATATAAACGCTGTTGTTGCCAACCTGAAATGAAATGCTCATTATTGTGAATTGTGAGAAGCAAAAGACTACAGAGATAAAATTAGATAAGCAATCCAGGCAACTGACTAATAACAATTAATTGATTGGAATTGGAAAAATTATCAATCAATTAATTGAAATTGTATATTCTGACTAACTATTTAATTGAAGAAATTTTCAAAACCAAAGTATTCTCTCCCGAAGTATTTATGCCATAATAATTACAAATTCGATACAGTAGATATTTCACAGACAAATTCACAGTTGCCAACGTTTCGGGTCCTGACCCTTTCTCAAGGCAGTTGACTATAAAATGAGATGCCACGATATGTGAATTGTTGAACCTCCAGTTGTCTCGTGACGTCTGTTTAATGAAGGTTTGCGAAAATGTATCAACCAATCCACTAATTGCCTCCAACTAATTGAAAGCTAATTGAGGTCAATTTATGTCTGAAAATCCCTGTCGGTCAGTTATCGATCTAGAAATATCATCATTCCGGTCAGAGATGATCAAAAATTGATTGCTATTTGATTGAAATCAGAGCTCTAAATCACACACTAAAGCATAGACTAAAGCATAGATTAAGTATATTAGGTGAGTCGCAACTTAGGATTAATCAAATCCCCAGTGTGTATGCAGTTTAGATTTTACTAAATGAACTCGAATTGACACCCAGTACCACAAGTTCTTCTTCTCAGCGCGTCGCGTTCGACAATTGGCTGCCCGATGAAAGCCGGCTGACGAGATGACGCCATTCTACTCTGTCCTGAGCGCCTCTTACAATCTCTGGGAGCCGCATTCCCGTCCAGTTGGTAATGTTGTCGGTGTGCTGCATCCCCATATTTGCTTATAAGCATCCTAACTAGGCGGAAATCAAACTAATTATCAAGGAAGTTTCATGATCTGCATTATAATGGAAGTCTTCATGAAAAAGTCGAGATCCTATTTTGCTTTCTTGGATGAAATTTCAAGTTTTTGATTCAATTTTCACCGGCATGATTTGATGATTCACTAAATTCATGTTTTATTTCTTGAGTCTGAATAGTGATGTGGACCCGTTTGTATCTTTCAAAGTTAATTGAAATCATTGTCTTTGATTATGTGATTTTTCTCTAGCAGTGGCAGTTTGCCTGTGATATGATCACGCTTAAGATGATTCTCTAGAGGTTCAGCATGAAAGTAATAGCAGTTCATCGAGTTGCCAATTTAACAAACATTACCTCTCCAAGGCTGTCATGACACTGAGAATCTGTGAAAAACCATCACTCCTTCTGCATTACAATCATGATCATTCAATTCCGTGGCAATTTCTTCAAAACCTCAAAAGTTAGCATGTCTCACATTTGGAGACAATACCACCTGTATCTCCCTTGAGTTCATTTAATAAAATCGAAAGTGCATACACATTGGGGATTTGATAAATGCGGAGTTACCACTCTACCTAATACACTTACTCTATGTTTCAGCCAAGAAACACAATAAGATCTCAACTTTTCTATGAAAACTTGCATTATAATGTGGCTAATTAAATTTCCTTGATAATTAGATCGACTTCTGTTTTATTATGAGACCCGTAAGTAAATTTTCATTCATTTTGACATCCAATAAGCCTCATACTACTTCTAAAGAGGTACCAAACCGCTAGTATGTAAAACGCTATACTAATTATATTGTTTCTAATTCAACTTGCTTAAACTCCATTCTAGTTCAGCTAACTTAAACAACGCGAAATGTCGGATTTCTACGTATAGACATGAATATCCGATTTTTCGCTTTGAGTGGAAATAGAACGGACAACAGCTGATTATTCGTGGCAATTTCAGCTGCCCATTTAGGCGCCAATTTATACAAATGCTTCTATAACTTAAGAAGATTCAAATTTGTGAAACATGCAGTGATAGCAGATTCTTGCTGCAGACTCGCGCTTCGTGCTCGTGTAATCGCTCGTAGTGTAACCTTTAATTATTGCAGAGTGTCGGATTTCTATGGGTAGGTCTCTAATGGAATATTAAAATCAGCAGCATCGAAGAATGAAAGGTTGATAATTTCCACAAAGTTGACTAAATACAAAATCTTCAAATTTGTTCATATTTCCTGTTAATGATTAATCAAATACTTCAGAGCTCCGACTATTCGACAATGGAATGATTTTGAGAGTTCATCAGGTGATTGATGGAGAGAAGAGTCAGTCACTGCAGGTAATAAACATTTCTAATAATAAACGAAATCATGTAATTAAAGCTGATAAAGTTCAATTAGTCAGGAAACCGCCATTAATGCAAAAGCAGGAAGATAAGATAATATCAGCAATGAGCTCCGTTTCAATGTACTGTGAAATGATTAATTGTCTGTTACTTGATGGCCATTGGCTTTATTGCAGAAACAGAATGGCTTCCACTTATCAAACTGTATGCGTTCGTGTCTGGACAATGTCATGAATATGACCCTGGCAATTTCTCTGCTGAGTAGACCGAAACATTATCTGATGCAGTCTGATGATGAGTTTATAACGATGCTGTGAATTCATTGACCTACGAAGTTTTCACATTACACAAACTCAAATTATAAAACTGCAATTACAAGGGCATAGACGTTTGTAGGAATATTTGCTCAATTATGTTGCGCTAGTTCAGTTGGTAAAGAAGCCGAAGTGATGACATAATGACATGACTTTCCAGTGTCCTTCAAAAACTCAAAATCGTACCAGTCCCAAAATGCATTAATCCTGAAACTCTCTGACTTTCGATCTATTTCCTTGCTGCCAATACTATCTAAAGTGTTTGAAAAATTTTATGTCGGAATTTCATTTTGCCGTATATTGCTGACAAGGTAGATATTACACAATTTGCATATTCTCCTGGAGAAGTAACAGGGACTACATGTATATCAGCTCTGACCTTGATTGATCATCACATCTTGCGATTCTGGATAGTAAGTCTGGCACTGTCCGCATACTATCAATAGACTTTGCAAAGGCGTTTGACAAGGGTATGCATAATATTATTTACTCAGCATTAACTGATTTCAGTCTACCGGCTTTTGTGCTTAAACTGATCTCCAATTTTCTATCGGATCGTGAACAGTGTGTGGTAGGTTCGAATGGTCAGATCTCCAAGTGGACCCGGATCACCAGTGGGATGCCGCAGGGAAGTGTGCTCGGACCGATTTTGTTTGGCCTAGTTTTGACAATTTAAAATCGGTGTGCTCGAACTCGCATGTGATCAAATACACCGATGACGTTACGATGCTGCATTTTATCAGATGTAGTGATGATGATCACCCTCAAGAGAAATGGGACAATTGCAACTCTTGGGCAAATCAGAAAAGACTCCCATCCCACTTGATATATCAATATGCAAAATTTTGAATGTTGTCACTAAAAAGAATCTTGTGCTCGCAATTGTTGCCTCATCGAGTGGAGTTGTCGTCACACAGGTGGATAAACTCAAGATGCTATACAATCTTTGGTTGACAGTTAGAATATATTCAAAGTTGTCGGTCTTCAAATAACGCGAATAACTAAATGAAAAAATCGATCTCGTTCACCTATCAGTTCTCACAAATAGAATCGAATAGACACCTGTTTTTCGGTAACTTAGGAGGTCTATGAAGGTGTTCGTGATCATTCTCAACTTTGGGAAATCGCATCATTGTTTTGGCATGCACACACACCTGAAAACTAAGTCAGCAACACAAGTGGATGAATTTTTCATGAAATACCAATCATTGGAGTCACGATAACAACTTGTGGATTCAATTTCATTTTCGACCTTCAACAATGTCGGAGGCACGCATGACAAGCTAAGGCATAGGCTACATTTGTGTATTCTACGTTGGATATTATGGCTCCGGTCGCCGGAACGAGTTTCTACGAGGATCGAGGTCGATATGAACCGTTCACACTCAATGGCTATTGCGAATCTGCGCGTCTGCCGAGTTCTACCCGGTTCCTCATTTTGTCATCACGCATTGTGGTGAGGTTTCAATTTTAGACATAAAAAGCGCATTGAATTTGTTCGATCAAAAATTATGGCGCTAGACTAATTACTAATCCGTTAACCAGAGAAAACATAGACATTTTCATTTCTACCGAAAACCGCAGTCCCACAAAATTAGACAGATCGTCTCTTCTTCTGTTTGACTGGAAAGGAAGCATTGGAAATTGTAACATTAATGAGATGGCACAATCTGGTGGCATAATACCACAGCAATCGAACAGTGAGCAGCCCACAGAGCAAGATTCTTTAAGCGTGTCACTTTGTTTGAAATGCAAACTGGTTCAAAACGATGGCACATTCAGGAACTTACTTAGTGGGCAAAAAGAAAATTTTAATGCCTTATAGAGATAGGAAAAATGTTCGTGCGTCGCTTGCGGATTGCTGTGAATTGCTTCAAAATGCTACAATTCCTTCAGATTCGAAGAATTCAGATCATTGCGCAAAAGTCTTCTCGATAGAGTCACGGACGATGTCAAAAGACGTTAATTTCTACAGAGAAGTTTGCGAATGTATTGCTGTGTGTTTTCGTGGCGATCGGAGCATTTTGAAGGAATTCACAGCAGTTGGGAAGCGACACACGACTATTTTTTCTTTCTCTGTAAAGCATTAAAAATTTCCTTTTGCCCACTTAGTAAGTTCTTGCATGTGCCATCGCTTTGAATCAGTTTGTACTTCGAGCAAAGTGACACGCTTGAACAATCTAATTCTGTACATATCTGTTTCCGATTGATTTTGAATGTGTGTTTCTTAGATCGCGTGTGACAAGAGGCAGAACCAGGTAGAACTGCACAGACGCGAAGATTCGTAGTAGTTGCTGTCCATCATTTTAAGTCTCATTTTCAGCCTCGTTCCCTGCAGAAACTCGGTCTGACGGCCTGAAATATGTTAACTTGTGGCTTTCTGCGTTGGCTGATCCTGTGTACCTTTGGCCTAAAGTGGATGCTATTATTCAGTTGCCACTGATTGATGTGTCTAGACTTCCGTTGCTGATACAAGCAATGCTTGTAAACGTTACTTAATTGATCACACATAATTTATGCTGTGACCAAATTGATGTTTCATTGATACAGTTCGTTGATCACACCGATGTTCCGGCAAATGATGGTGTGATCACATTTGGATCGTCTGTGCTAATTTTTCCACTGTTTCCATGCCGTAATAAACATATGACAAGGCCGGTGCATCCACGTGAGGGCGATCTTTCAATTACGAAACCTTTCTGATCGCGCAGCGATCGCTGTGAGACAATATGAGTGACAGGTCAGCAGCTTGTTAGGTAAGAATAGTATTTTCAATGATTGTCAGATCACGAACATTGAATGAACCACCTCCAGCAAGATGATAGACGAGATCTGTCAGTAATTCAACATCTTGATTAAATCTTTTGAAATGATTGTTTGGCTTGGATGTATCAATGCTGATCGAGACATAATCTGCAGCCTCTGAATAATATTCTACTTATCGGTAAAGCAAGACTATTAAGTAATATTCAATGATTTTTCATAAAAGATCAGGACGAGCCCTGCTTTCAGAATTCTCAGCCAATAAGAACGCCAAATAATTTTTGCATCCTACAGCCAATTTCTCTCGATATATTTCACTGCTTATTGCTAATTAATATCTATCAATTACTGAAAACAAGAAGTCGCATGCAAGTAGCAGGGCGTGCTTATTGGAGGTTGGCATCATCACTACGAGAGTTTAAGGACATTCCAAAATGTTGTAAATAATTATATAGAATATCATACTGAAATTTCGAAGCAAGATATTCACGTGAATATCTTGCTTCGAAATTTCAGTAATAATGATGCAATTTTCAGTAATCATAATGTACATTATGATAGAATCCTGATACATTGAAAGAGAAGCACCTGTAAGCGAAGCAGAACGGACATGCTATCTGGTCATGACAGAAGAAATGTGTCATTGGGCAGATAGACACTTCAGTCACAATGAGAAGAGATGTTCTGTGACAGAGGAGATGTCAGAGGAGATGCCTTTCTTGTACAATGTAAAAACATATCTTCTTACACTGTGCTAGTGATCAGCTGTTTATTTTCTCAATTGATTGCTCAATAAATTTCTCATTCATTCTCTAGAAATAAAGAAAAAATCTTTTCATTCAACATGAGTTTGATGTGAAAATCATTTCTGTCTGCTAATTAGCTTGTAGAGGAAAAACGAACAGGCTGGTCTCTTCAGAGCAGCACCCAGCAATACATACAGAGCAAAATGTTAAGCGATAGAGTAATTCAAAAAGTTAGAACGGTGAAATCACGGAAGAGACCAGACAAAAGGACTCAGAAATGCTACTCTGCTCGTTTTTCCTATACTAAGCAAAGTTGATAACCTTTCATCATTCGATCAATTAAATGCGTGACCTCTTTTTTAACGTTTTTAAAGTGCAGTTGATCTGCTGATTCCCAGTAGTCATTACCACGAAATATTCATAAACCATCCAACTCCATAACTTAATTCAAGAAAATAATGTTCTACATTATACATGAGCTCCGATAAGTAATACAAGTGCTAATAATATGATTTCTATTGCTATTGCAAAGAAGTGAATGGCAGAAATTCCAATGCATTTCATGAGAAGATATCACTCAAACAACGTCAACGAGTCTGCTTCAGCTCCTCACAGAAAAAAGGAATGGCCTTCAGCTAAACAACCGGAAACTTAGTTATCATATTGTCGGACTATCAAAAGCAGACTTAGCTCTCAATTTTGAGAAGTATGGAAGGAATAGGCCTGTAAAAAAAACATTTTGAGAACTGTCTGCATGTGTATAAGCTGGTAGCTAAATAATCCCTTTTTTGGCTTGGCAATAACCAAACTGAAGTGAATAATCATTATCTTGAGGCATAGAAATTGATAGCAATTAAACCTCTAGAATGGAAGTAATAGCCCGGCAGCCAGAACGAGTTTCTGCAGGGAACGAGACCGAAAGTGAGACTTTCACAGCATGATGTACACCCTATGCTTACTGCGGATCGGCACGTCTGCCGAGTTCTAGTGAGTTTCTCTTCTTGTCAGACAGGATCAAAGAGAATCTGTAGATCCAATGGGACGCAGATTGCAGCTTTTGGTTGAAATGAAATTTTCTTTCTTTTCTCTTATCAACTGAAAAGTTTTAAAGTCTAGCGTCATACTTTTTGACATGGAATGTCTTCAGGTCATTTCCTATGATGTTCATGTGATATTATGAAGCCTCTGATCGGCAATGTGTGTGACAAAGTGGTTGAATGTGGATAAAGTTGCTCAAAATGCTTGTGTTTGCCGACATTAAGAGGCTCGCCAAATCTAAATGTGTTTAGTTTTATAAAAAATTATGACTCTGGGCTTAATACTTTTCTTTTAATCAGAGAAAAATTTCGTTTTTGCCAAAACCTTCAATCTGCGTCCCATTGGATTTACATGTGTTTTTCTTTGATCCTGTCTGACAAGAAGAGGAACTCGCTAGAACACGTCAGACGGGCAGATTCGTAGTAAGCATAGGGTGTACATCATTTTGTGAAAGTCTCCTTTTCGGCCTCGTTCCCTGGAGAAACTCGTTGTGGCTGCCGGACCATAAGGCTTCATACAATGCACAACAGTGGCACAAAACTCTCACGCATTTTCACTTAGATACCTGTGTTATTGTGCTAGAATCAGTCACATGAGCAATTCTAAGCTTTTCATTGGTCATCCATGCCCCAACGTAGGCTTCCCGGATGTGCTGTGACCTTGAGTCTATTTCCATTCTAGCCAACTTCAGGTAGATAGTTTATTTCTATGCCTTGAAGTGAAAATTCAATTTTGTTTCATGAAAAAACTGATGTAATTGATTTTCAATGATCAAGTAAATAATGTGAGTAATACGCATATGGTGAATAGAACCTTCATTCTGAAGACAGCTGCCCAAGTCAGCAACCACTGCACTATCGACGCAACTGGTACTGGCACTGACTTAATTATGTTATTAAATGTGTTGATGAGCGAGGTGTCATCGACGATCCCGTTGAAAGGGTCATGACTAGCCATCTAAATATTACTGCAATGATAAGCGAGGGAAGAGCTTCATTTGCAGCATTGGTTATCAGTTTAGTTCATTTCATAAATTTGCCGGTTGAATGGTCATTCAATTTCAGATTCATTTCAGCTATTGAAAACGTCATTTAATTTTGACTCTTTACATGTACGACCATCCTATAAGATTCTCCGTTCTGTGTTGTTTTACATGTCATGTTTGATGCAGTAGCCTCATGCATTCTAATGTCTGCAGTGTCGAGATAAGACATGGTCCTTCACCAACCACTTTATGGCCGCGTGGATGTCCCACTTGCATAGGTTTCCAAACAACTGGTGTTCTCATCCTCATTAGAAAAAGTGAGGTCGGAAAGACAAGGTGATTGCGTCCATTTGGACTAAATGTGCTTTAAATTCCTTATAAAGATTGTATTTAATCATTTTTAATCAGATTGCATAATCTTTCGTCATTCGTGGAAGTAGAAAATCTTTCTTTGATATTGGAATTCTTCAGATGAATGAAACATTTTCTTTTGATGCATTCAAAATCCAAATCTTTATCACTAAAAGCTCGCTAAAGTGGATAAATGATATTTTCCCACCTTACGCAATTTCCAAAAATCGAACAGCTTCGAAATGCATTTCAGTTTCACGTGCTGTCATATTCGAACCTGCATGATGCAACAGAACGTCTTGGGAAATAAATGAGAAGTGAAGAATTATCGCAGAATAATTTTCGCTACAGAATATTAGAAATTGATGTTATCATTGATGTACATGAATAATAGAAACCCACTGGGGTTAGTTTTCCTGCTCAATCTTAGTCAAATTAGATCAATCCAGACATTCATCTTATTTGTTGTCATTTATCATTTACGATGCAGTTTCAGATGACTTCGGTGGACATCGATCTCCGCTACTTGCCCAATATTGGCAGTCATAATCGTGGCGAAGTGTTTATTCCTGCGAAGGTCCTGTCCATTGACGTCAACCACACGAAAGCGGTGATAGCTCACTTGATAGAGTCTGGATAGTCTGGGGCCGTAGGTTCGAGTCCAAACAGCCGAACAAGTTTTGGCATGGTAATTTGATGTTGTCTACGAGTTTCTGTATCTCATTTCATTGATTGTTAATTGCCATGAATTGCACTGAAGAGGTTCTGCTGGGTACTGTGAAGACGGATATTGCAAGAAGGAAGAATGCCTACCGGCTTGGTATAGTTCTCTCTCTCCCTCTGTCTCAGTTTCCTACCGGAAACTAAAACCATGGTTTAATATTCCGATAGGAAAATTAAACCCAACATTTTAAAGTGTGTTTTAGTTTCCCACTGGTTTTCCCCTGGTGTTGCGGCTTCTAGTTTCCTAATAGGAAAATAAAACCTGGTATCATTTTCCTACTAGGAAGCTAAAATCATGGTTTTATTTTCCGATCGGAAACTAAAACCTAGGGAAACTGAATCTCGTAACACCGGCTTGGTATAGGATTGAATCCTTTACCAAGCACGCACTCTGTGAAAGAAGAAAATGCATGGATGCAACCCTATTCAATGATGGACCACAGCATCATCACTGTCATCGTCGGGGACCACAGTATCATCATTGGTACAGTCAGGGACCACAATATCATCATTGGTGCATCGAGGGACCACAGTATCATCATGGGTGCAGCGAGGGTCCACAGTATCATCATGGGTGCAGCGAGGGTCCACAGTATCATCACTGGTATCGTGGGGGACCACAGTATCATCATTGGTACAGTGAGGGACCACAGTATCATCATTGGTACATTGAGGGACCACAGTATCATCATTGGTACAGTAAGGGACCACAGTATCATCATTGGTACATTGAGGGACCACAGTATCATCATTGGTACAGTAAGGGACCACAGTATCATCATTGGTGCAGTGAGGGACCACAGTATCATCATGGGTGCAGCGAGGGTCCACAGTATCATCACTGGTATCGTGGGGGACCACAGTATCATCATTGGTACAGTCAGGGACCACAGGATCATCTTGGGTGCAGCGAGGGACCACAGTATCATCATTGGTACATTGAGGGACCACAGTATCATCATGGGTGCAGCGAGGGTCCACAGTATCATCATTGGTACAGCGAGGGACCACAGTATCATCATTTGTACAGTAAGGGACCACAGTATATGTCATGCTATGTACAGTATGTCAATTATAGAAGCATTGACATCATAAGCGTTCCATTTAATTGTGTTCGAAGTGTGAATAGCTCTCACTTTTTCAGATGACCTTTGTAGCGTTGGTGCAATGACTTCACTGCACTATGTGTCCGAGGTTGGGCAAAAACTTGTATTGGTATACCTAATAAAGTTTTAGGCCAAAACCCAAGGCCATTTCAATTTGTACGATGATTTCATCACAGTATTTCTGTATAAATAAAAATTTTGCTTCGAAGTTTTTATTTCATGGCTTGGGCGACTGCTCTGCTTGCAACCCAAGATATTCAGAACATGAGGACATCGACGCAAAAAAAAAAATCTGGGACCATTAATAATGTCTTAGTATAGTCTGTGCCTATATAGTCCATTCTACTCCATGCTTTAAAGTGAGAGCTGTGAACACGAGTGTTCATGGGCTTGGCGACTGCTTGCAACTGAAACCAAGATATTCTGAGACATCGACCATAATTCGCAAAAATTGGGGTCTGGACATTATTAATGTCTTAGTAGTCTGTGCCTATAGTCCATTCTACTCCATGCTTTAATTGAGAGCGTGAACACGGTAAGTGTTAGGATCTGAAAGTTGTCCAACAACAGACACGGGTTTCTCCGTTTATACAAAGTCTCACCGCATATCTTTGAAGTGCTGTTGTTGTAACTTGTTGGCCCATGAGAAGTGTGGCATTAGTGGGAAACGATTTTTTTATTGCAGTAACTGCAACTAGAGGCCTAAGTACATGTATTCTATGAAGCTTTACATTAAAGCTTTCCTTTAATTTAGCCGACACTGATATACTATCTAATTGAAGAGTTTTGATTTAATGATGATTGAATTACACATTCATTGGTCAATAGAAGTCATGACTCTAGCAATGTGTGCAGACAATCATTGTCAGCAGGCTATTTTCACTTTTCAAAAAGTCCATAAAAAGATAAAAAGCTACTAAATGACATCTTAAGTTTCTATTGCACAATGTGAGTATTATGCTGTTTTGGCATGTAGCAATTTCCATAAGATACTTACGCGCATTCGTATTTATGGTCATTGCCGCCCTTCAAACCTGCATAGCAATCATACATTGTTCATAGCAAAGTTTGTTTTCACTTCATCCTTCAGAAATACACAGCCTTGATAAATCGCAAAGCTGCGTAATGATTGCATGGTCTAACATATTTAGAATACGAAATAGGAATGAATTCACTTTTAGATAAATGTCGTCTGTCGAAGACATTTTAGGGGTGCGATGATAACTACGAAGATGTAAAATATATGAAATATGTAGAAGTTCAATAAACAGAATGTAAGCTTACAACAATTAAACTATGTGCCATCTCTCAATGCGCCGTGATGTCAAGGCTGAAATCAAATAGGAAATAACCACAAGTATTTCTTATTTGAAATATTCAAATCAAAACATAAATTTTTATTAACGTGATTTTGTATGTGCAACATTAATAGAAAACCCAGTTTTGTATCGCTTATCGATCAAAGTCGACCCAAAACCAACCTTGAAGTGTATGCGCTTTGTTCTTTATATGCACTTTTACATCTGCATAATCAACTGCACGCAAAAATTTGGTGTTTATTGAAAAATATCTTCAAAAATGCTCTCATTCTAAAGCGCCTAACTTTACCAAATTTATAGAGTCAGAATTATCTGTACAATTTTCTTTAGATTTCTATATGTTGTTGAACTTCTTCTGATTTCCAGGGTCGGTGACAGTTACTCGTTTGAATCTAAACCTTACTTTCAGATGACTTCACTGAACCCATAACTTGACAAAGTTTAAAATAATCTAAAGTAACACGACACATGAGAGACGCATGTAACGTATTGGACATGAACTGGTGTAGGAAATGGGACACTGCTTGGTGGGAAAGCATGTATTTGAAAACATTTTCTGTCTTTCTGATCTTTTCTCTGCTCATAATCGTTCAAACAAAAATTTAGTAATTATTTCAAACATCTGAAAATATTTTCAATCACAAAGTCAAATTAATTAGATAACATAGTTATTTGAGAGCTGAATATCTGCAGATCTGTTAAAAACAAGCAGCGATTGAGTTTTCATTCCCTTAAACCAGGGATACGGAGTCGGAGTCCTGTCATTTTTGCCGGAGTCGAAGTCACATCAAATTATAGGACTCCGGACTCCGGCTTGTCACTAAATATGATACAAACAAATTATTCATCCTTGTGCATAGCTGTCACTGTTTTGATGTCAACTTTCTCAAAAGTACAGAGACAGTGCTGCATGCAAAGCTTGTAATAGTTGAGGGAATGAACCGTGATGGTGAAAAAAGGACTGTCGTTCGAAGACAAACCTTCCTAGCCTCGATCACATCTACGCAGCAAAGGTCACATCGGTGACAAAAGTAAAATACTAGTTTGTTTGAGAACACTACCTCTCACCCTAACGTCAATCGTCTGTGATGGCTCCTCCAAAGCGCATATTAAAATCGAAAGTGTACTCATTTTTTTGGAAAATGACGGGGATTTTCCTTCCTGTTTCGTGTGAAGTACACATCAACAAGTGATGTGCAAAGTTGACAAACTTTCATAGAAAATGATTGATTTGATACAGAAATGATCACTAAAATCAAACTCAGGTAAGCCTATAATGATTTATGAATGTAGGTTACCAGAACTAGGCTTATATACTTGCCACCCGGAGTCGGAGTCCTATCAAAATGATGGGACTCCGCATCCCTGCCTTAAACAAACTAAGCTGAACATATCAACAAATTCGAAAATCAGACAGTAGGATTAAGCAACAACACTAAACATGCAGCGGTTTTGATCATACGTTTGGAAAACGCGAGTTAATAGTTTCTTAGTGACATGACCGGATTGAATTTCTGGTCGACTCGGAGTCGGAAAGTTTTCTACCGAATATCCGGATACCGGGTGTTCCGAAAGTCGTGCAAAACTTTGAAAGAAAGGCCGTTACTTGCCACACTTTCATCATATGCACAGGGTGTGACATAAAAATGTGACTGAATGTTAATGTAGCATAACTTTCTAATTCTCCAACAGAAATAAACAAATAAGGTCTCATTTTAAAGTCAATACACATCTTTATTACTACAGTCAACATCACAATGATTGCATTTGAGGATGAGAGTACAATGCACATACAAAGCAGAAGAACTCGAAAGCCAAGAAACTAAATGAAAAGAGCAACAACTGAATGGACAAGCAAGCGATACTTTCAATTCCTCACTTAAACGAAATCATAATGGCGAAGAATTTTACCATTCCAAATGAAAGCCCTCTTCTGGATGGACACTTTGTTTCTTTATTTGTGCATTGCCGAAGCTTTCGTTCAGACCGCCGGCTTTCGTCAACGGACATGCAAAACTGACACCGTCAATTTACCCTTTTCTGAATTTAACCTAGAAGAAGAAGATGAAAATTAATTAAAGCCTTTCACCATTGTTGCAAATGACGAAACAGGTTTCATAAAGGGATCGATATTATGAATCAAATATCTTCTGGGAAGACATTTCTCATGTAAAAATCAGTACCCACAGCATCATGTGGTTTTCATCAGAAAAGCAATATTACTTGCATATCTATGAACTAACTGTCTGTCTATGAACTAACTGTGTCTACAAAGTCGAATTTCAAACTTCGAATAAAATGAGAAGTAATTACAGTCGGGCCCATAGAAAGTACTAGAATGGAAATTGCATGAAAATTATGGCACACGCCGGGGAACTTAGTTGGGGCAAAATGCAAATTTTACGATCTGGTTTCCAAGTTTTCTGATTGGCATTTATATTTATCAAACCAATTTGTGATCTGGATTGTTGCTCCTAGTCCAAAGATCATGTACACAAAAGCAATAATGAACTTGGAAAAAAAGACAGGATGACAAAGAAGGAAATTCTCTAAAACGTTCTGTACGTTTGTCATTTTGAAATATCGCTCCTATAATCTATCAAGAGTATAATCAGACACATGTGCAACTTGTAATGTCGATTTACAGAACATGCATTACTCCTGCTTGAAATCAGAGTCCAAGAAATCTTGGAGCATTTATTTTAATTTAAAGGGCCCCTGTTCACTATATTTGAACAATTTTCAAAATCTCTGCATGCATTCGAATATCAGCTGCCAAAATATCATCACATTATATTACATATGTCATTTAGTGATTAATTGAAAAGTTCCAGCGACATTCTATTTATCTGAGAAATGATTGTAGGTAAAGAAGCTTTCAGTGTGCTTATTCCAGAAAAGCACTAGGCTTCTTAGCCGCTTGACCGAGAAATTATCCAATAATTAGAAATTTTATCTTTGAATTTTTGAGATGTTCTTCCAACCAGTACAGCAACCACTTTCAACATGACTCGGTGAGCCAAATTTCAATTCGTATTCCAGTGTTGAAAAATTGTATAATTGTTGTCAGTGACTGCTACAAATAGACACAGTACATTAATCCATGGAATAGTAGGCTATTTCACAAGATACAAAACCACCATCTCACTTAAAATTCTCTTCATGAAGATCCTGTGATTTGCTGTCAACAACTTCCACAACCAACTTGGCAAATAGTTTGACTATGATATGACGTTTTAGATCGAATCTGATCCACAAGCCATAGATTTTCCATGTGCCATCATTGCACATAGGCAAGATATCAAACCTCCATTCTAGTGTACTATTATCTACTTCTATGGTCGGGCCTATAGCTCAAAGTTCATGTTCAATTTTGTCACTGAATTATGTCACAGCCATAGATAAAGAGAAGAATGTTCATTAAACGCTGCGTAGAATACTTGCACGCTGACTGAACTCCTTATAAAATCGTTAAAGAAATAGAGAGATCCCGCAATGAAGAGCTCAATGATCGATTATGAGTACATTGAATGTACTAGTTTAGTGGTCAAAAGTAGGTGTGAGGAGAAATTTCTCAATGAAAATGTTTGGGATTTAACTTGGAAGAGACGTGGAGACTTTGGAAGAAATGAAATAGGAAAATGCGAAATTTCTGGTGCTCCATTACAAGACGTGATTGCTGAAATCTGATCCAGTCAACACCCAATTGATGCTACATGATCATCTGCAACAGAAAGACTTCGCCATGATGACTATCGTTTAAGAGAAGAATTGAAAACAGGCTTGCTTTTCCATTCAGTCGTTCTTTTCATCTAGTTTCTTGGCTTTTGAGCTCATCTGCCTTGCATGGACATTATGGTCTCATCCTCAAATGCAATCATGGATTGGCATGCACAATGTGACATTTTTCAAAGTGTGCCTTAGTTTGTGGAATTACACGCGTACGGTTGTAACTTAATTGTATTATGAAGATGCCACACGCGCCTTTCTTTGTTATCTTCTCCTCGCTGGCGGGACAATATCCTTCTTCAGCACGGTGGTTTTACATGTTATGCATATTTGTGACAATTTTCGCTTTTTTAGAAAAGTTAATTCAATGTTATTCCGGATTTCGTGTCAAAATTTCACCGGCTAATGCAGCTTGAATCTTAAGAGAAAAGTCATTCAAAGTTTTAGCCCCTAGATCATCTGCATTTCACGTGTGTGTTCTTGATTAATGCTTCACGTGTGTTTTACCAAGCAATGTCTCACAGGGCCATTCATAATGTGGACTATATTCAATTACATTCCATGAACTATCATATTCATCATCATAGTCCAATTACGTTCTTGAACTCAATCTACTTTTGAAAATATCTGGTCGATGGGAGAGGGATATCGAAAGGCACATGACAAAACGATTTCCATTTTCTATATGTACAACTTGCATGCACATGTACATTATACAGACATTTTTTGCTTCTCCTGAAAAGTTTGTGATTTGATGCATAGTGACTATTGAGCCTTAAACTCATATGAGATATTGTTGACAACAACGTTCTGCGTTCTGTGAGCACCTGGTTAGTCTTTATGGACACAGTCTTTGTCGTAGGATCCGCTGAATACTGGTTAAAGATCAGCTCCTTACGTTGGTGCAGCTTGTTCCGTCGGGAACATAAGTCAACCAAATTTTTCCAAGGCTGTCGGTCGGCAGCAACTCGTTGACATCCGGGCCAGGTGCTGTTGACGATCTATAGATCGTTTTGGGAGGTACGTCTCACGGGCGGTGATCCGGAAGACGAAGGATGTGACCGGTCAGGCGGAACCGGCGTTCAGCGACGATCTCTTGCAGCGAACGTGTCCGAGCTCTCCGCATGATCTCGTCGTTTCGTACCCGATCTCGCCAGGTGACCTTTAGGATTTTTCGCAGACACATATGGTGGAAAGTGTTTAGACCCCTATCCGTTTTGGTGTGTGTTTCCACGTCTCGGAAGCGTAGATAGCTGTGGGGAATACAATGCTGTGTACAGGCGCAGCTTGATGGGCGTGCAGATGGCTCACCGAGAAATTAATCGACAAATATCAGCTCCTAATCCTGGATTTGCTGTGTTTTTAACTGGGCCATCCTAATCGGGGTTTGTTTGCAACTGATGCAGTCTCCATAAGTTACTCAAGTGTCGCTCAGTTGGAGCAATGGAAGTCTCCCGATGGCAACCATGAGCAATTCTGTGGGTAAAAAGTGTTGCTGAAGAAGAACAAAAGGAGACTCGCCTTTGGACTCAAAAAAGTCAATTGAAGTGAAATTGTTGGTGATGGCTTGAAACTGTCAAATTAAGCAACATGAAAAAATCAACTAAATCTGAAAAATTACGGACAGATTTAGATGAATCTGTTGCACATGAATTATTATTGACAGAATTCAATATCACTCTGAGACAATCTGACAACTTCGTAAAATCTTCATAACGTTTTCGATATCAAATATACTTCAAATTACCTTTTTTTAACAATTATTTTCACCAAAACTATAAAGATATAATAAATGAAATAAAGACGATAGAAAGAAGAAAATTCTAATAGTTTTCAAATTATTGTGGTGACTTGTAGTTCTAATTCAGCAATAAATAATACATCAATTTCATGCAACATTGAATTCGAATTTGAACTCGAATACGCATGACGAGGTAATCATTGTATTTATGTCAAATATACAAAGCGTGCTATTGTATGCTACTCAACATTTTGGAGAACTGTCTTATTATTGCAAGCGCATCATCCGCAAGATTTTTAAGCGTTTAAAGCTGTCCTACCATCTGTATGTGTGCCACCACTTTCGAGAACTTTTTAAGAAGACGCTTGAAAATTGAAATTGAAATTGAATTTTTAGGAACATGTCAAAATCCTGGTAAAATTGAATCACAATGTCTAATGAATCAAAAGGGCCTAAATCTAATGCTAATAATATTTTGACAGTTCCGATAAGTCACAGTAAAATTCTGCAAGAAATGAATAATGAAATGTTGATAGAATTAGGAATTCAATGCATCTGCAACAAAATCTCCTAGAAATATACAAGTGAATATCTTACAGTGGATATCATCTGATAAAACAAATAGATCTAATAAATATAGTATTACTCTGACAGAGTTTTGGCAATTCAA
This sequence comes from Prostheceraeus crozeri, assembly GCA_907163375.1. NCBI lineage: Eukaryota > Metazoa > Platyhelminthes > Polycladida > Euryleptidae > Prostheceraeus > Prostheceraeus crozeri. The sequence continues at coordinate 39,094 of CAJQUW010011242.1, read as the reverse complement.
TAAATTCAAAGTGAAAAATCAAATCTAGCCAGTTTAAAACTTCTAAGAAAATCAATAATTTTGAAATTTTGAATTAATATCCGAAAAGTGATTCACAGAATTTTCATATACATCAAAGTTTTAGAAAATATCAAGAAATCGAATCCAGTTTCTTCACTTTCCTTAGGACGATATTACAATCAAAATATGTTGAATTTTAAATAAACGATCATTTTTAAGTGTCCGAGATGATTCATCTTTGTATTCAGTTACTGCTGGCCCTGACATCATCACGTTATCTCAAAAATTATTATCTCAAGATTAGTGCCATCCGTTAAATGAAGTAAATATAGTAACATAAACATCCCTCAGTATTATCACGATTAAGATAGCTCCATTTATCAATGAAACGTTATCGGAGTGTGTGATACTTGATTGAATGAAAGTTGCCTAAACACCGGATATTGACTATATACAAATTAACGATAACTGAGAATTCTATCAATATAAATTGAAAATTAGAGTTCAATCGATAATGATGTACAATGAAATTCATCTCAGTTGTGTATTGATTGAAAATTGAAAGAACTTCACCTGACGTGCACGTACTGTGTAGTACATGTCATTATTCTTGTGATCAGGTGCGCTACAGACATTCGTGAGATGAAATGACTATTCTAAGGACACTAATGTACTGATCCGGAAAATGTAAATGGCTATGACTGTAGTATATAGCCTAGCAGTTTCTTCACTTCAGGTTAGCTGAGACTCCAAGATTTTGGAATTATGAGTTAAATTCTGCAAAGTCACCTACAGTCGAAGTCTACTGAGAAATATCAATAGTATAGCAGGTGTCCGGCTCAGCATTTAATGAGGCCTACTCCCTAGAAAACCATGTTTTCGATTTATCATAATATCTCGACTATCACAAATATTCCAGATAGTTTGTGTTTGAGTTATGACTTCGATGCGTGGAAGAAAGTGATGACTTTTAACGTTGAAATAGCAACATTTTAAAATAAAGGAATGAGAAAATATGCAACCTGCAACTTCTAAACAGCTCAAAGCAATTCTTTAGTGAGATAAAGCAGCCATAGCCCTACTGTATACTCATAATTAGGCCCATCTATCATTCTGCATGCATAAAATAATATATCATAAATGATGCTACAATTAACCAATATTTGCAGGAATCAGTGCCGATATTGCTCTAATTTATAATTTATTTTGGTGTAAGCTGATTAAACCTGGGCCTTGTTAGGAGCAGTTAGGGAATTGAATATACTGATGTCTTGTACATAGAAATCATCAAATTATCTATTATTTACACGTGTACTTGGCATGGTTTGGTGATCAAGATTACAATTTTGTATTTTAAATTTCTTTTTACTTAAAGCGGGCCTTGCGAAGATCGGCTCTTTGATCTATAGAAGTCTGCAGCCGCAAGAAAGTTGCCTTCCACACGTGATACGACACGAAGCTTTTCAGATGAAACATGAGCACGAACATGACTGAACTCCTTTAACACGGCACGACAGGAACACGGAGCTCAAACTGCTATACGTCTAGCACGAAAGTCTCTTCATGTTCTTATGGTCTCTTATCTAGTGAGTAAAACTTAATTCGATGCAATCTTTGACTTCAATGGGATCACCTGTAGATTGAAGAAATTCGACAAAAATAATTCGATTTGAAATCAAATATCACTGAATTCTGTCGGTTGTCGAAGAAGCTCCAGACCTGTGAGGCCACATGCCGAGCCGCGCTTTAAGGCTAGCAGCGACGTATAGCTTTATCAAGCTTTGAGTTGTGAGAGTTACGAGGCCACATAATGAGCCGTACAGCTTGACTACCGCTCGCCACTCGTCAGAATTGGTGGTTTGCTACGTTAGTTCTTAAAATAGATCATCACATAGCTCTAGCTTTTAGCTGTGATAATTGAGAGAGGAATTACCACAGCTGGAAGCTAGCTGTGACAAGCTGCCTCAACCCAGCTGGAGCTACTAGTGTGGCCGCTTCGATTGAAACACATACAAACATTTTCACAGCGCGGCTACAGCGCAGCTCAAAAGCTAGTCATGTGGCCTTAACCTAATAATAGTATAATAGTAATACTGACGTCATCAGTGTCAGTAAGTCGCTTTTTAACATTTTGCTGATGAATGTTTAACCTTAAGTGACAATGCATCGTTGCTATATTCAGTTCTGCAGTAGAATCTCTATGAGACGCAGCGTGGCCAAGAGAATAAAGAATTCGTGACAAATGAGCCTATTTTTCGTACATTATACCTAATAATAAGCCGATTATTCTGGTGCTCTGGACTAATATGACACTGTCTCTTGTTTATGACAAACTCTAAGCACGCTCGCGTGCAGAGGAAGAGACTGAAATGACAACACAGCTCTGCTCTTGCTCGGGGACTGCGCAGCGCGTGCGACTCAGGTAGCGGTTGATGTTCATAACCCTGCCATTTATTGGTTCCAGCCGATCTTTGCGCGCAAGTGCAGTGAACGAATGTTGCATGTTTCCTGTCTCAAGCTAGGATAGGTCAAATTGTCACATTTCAATTACTCATTGTAAAACGAGAGTAAAACACGACTGTATTTGCGGAATTCAGAACGCGGACACGACACGAAACAACATCGCGTTCGTGTCACGACCGCAAGCATGTGATTATTTAACCTATGAATGAAGAACTGATCTGTGCATTATGAACATAAGCGCCTTAGTGTAGCATGAGTGTGTGTTTAGTGACAACACACATCTTTCCCACCAATCAAGTGTGTTCAACTAAAATTGACTCAAGTATGATCAAGTCTTAGTCCACTTAGCTCATAGAAGAGTATAGGCATACGAGTACTTCTCATTTACATTTTCTGATTTTATGATGCTCCATTTAAGACAAACTATCAGCAGAAGCATGCTGAATATGGCCAATCACTTCATAGGAGCCACCTGTATCACCATTCGTAACCTAGACACAACTCTAAGTTTTCAATCGACAGGATAACCGCATAACATGAATATATTGAATATAGGCCTTACCAGGGATGCGGAGTTCTATCATTTTGAAGCATTAACTGGTGACCCACATCATCGATCATTATAGGCTTACCTAAACCTATATTTAGTGATCATTGTATCACTTATCAATCATTTTCGATGATAGTTGATCAGATGTCGCTTTCAGTTGGATACATACGACTCGGCTCCTCCCATCTTCTTGATGTGTGATTGACACGGTTTTCTCCAGTCTCTATAACTAAGCAAGAAAATTCCCCATCCTTCTCCAAAAAATATGAGTACACTTTCGATTATAATATGCGCTTTAGAGGAGCCATCACACACGATTGACGTGAGGGCAAGAAGTAATGTTCTCAAACAAACTAGTATTTCATTTTTGTCTCTGATGTGACCTTTGGTGCGTATGTGTGATCGAGGCTAGGAAGGCTTGTTTTCTCTACTAAATCACCGAGTGAAAAGACAATCCTTTTTTCACTATCACGGTTCATTCCCTCAACTATTGCAAGCGTTACATACAGCAGTGTCTGTACTTTCGTTTGACGGAGAAAGTTGACATCAAGACAATGACAGCTATGGACGAAAATAAATAATTTGCTTGTATTGTATATTATTTCGGTCTAGTTATAGGCCGGAGTCCGACTCCGACTCCAGCAAAAATGATAGGACTCCAGGACTCCGACTCCGCATCCCTGGGCCTTACTAGAATAGAAGCACAGATCTGAATAAGTCTCAGGATGATGAGAAATTTCAGACAGAAAATAAAAGATTTTCAAAGCGGGGGCTTTAATTGGGTCATCTACCTTATATTCCGCTTAAATCGACAGGTCGAGATAACTTAAGACTGCTGGTTCGTGATGTGCCAGCTAAACATTTGCTACATAGCTATTTGATCTACGCCTTATCTCATCTAATATGTTTTATAACAGTTGAGAGTTTTGATGGCATCAATAAAGGACCTTTGAGCAAGCGTCATTGATGACTGCAAATGAGATTATCTAAAATGAAAATCCAATGCACAGAATTCAACTTGTCTTGGTTCTCATGCGCTCACAGGTCCACTTATTTGATATTGATTTACGATATTTGCAATTGCCGAGAGGACAAAATGTTTTTAAAATCCAGTGCTAGACATGTGATATCAGGTCGACATGCGGGTTTCTTTGAATTTATTCAATGTGACAGACACCAGCTGACTGAAAGTTCAAGGACAGAAAGTACTTAATCATGAACTCGTTTTCAATCTACTGAATGTCCTCAAAGATCTACTACAAAAGTCAGCATTGAAGATTTTTTTATCATGTCCCGCAGTTGAATGTGTTATAAGTCAGGAAGTCATTCCAGGTCAAAGGAATCTGAGTGTATTTCATGAATATTGAGTAAAAATGAAATACATCTTTTCTAAAAATTGTTGAACAATGTAAAAATGAGAACCAACTTGCCCTGATTGACTGTATTTTGTAAAAATTAAATTAATATTGAAAAATTTGGTTCCATGTGATGTGTGAATTATTCAATAGCTGCTTCAGCAAATTTTTTTACTATGTCTGATATTTTTTCTCAGTCTGAAAAATCTGTGAAGTCGTTCACTTATTTTGAGGAAACTTGTAGGAATGGTTGAAATGCAAAATATTATTGTCAAATTGCGAAACAACTTAATTTGATGGAGTATTTAATGTGGACATTATTAAAGGACGCGATGTAATTTGTTCTGCTCGTTTTCATTGCTGTAAAATATTTTCAAAAATTCGAAATTTGTGAATCATCGTGACTTTCTATTTGAGAAGAGACATTCTTTTATATCTAAATGGAATGAGAACGATTAAGTCAATAAAAGACATCAACATCCTTGATTCTCCGAACGAACTCTCCTGACCCAGGAATCGAACCGAAGTCCGCGGTGGAGACGAGCTCGCACCTTCTTCACTGGCCATGATAGGACTCCGGCCTATAACTAGACCCGAAATATAATACAATCAAATTATTTGTCATCGTGCATGGCTGTCACTGTCTTGATGTCAACTTTCTCCGTCAAACAAAAGTGCAGAGACACTGATGGATGCAAAGCTTGTAATAGTTGAGGGAATGAACCGTGATAGTGAAAAAAGGATTGTCTTTTCACTCGGTGATTTATTAGAGAAGACAAGCCTTCCTATAGCCTCGATCACAAAAGGTCACATCAGAGAAAATAAAATGAAATACTAGCTTGTTCGTGTTAGTTTGTTCACGTTAATCGTGTGTGATCTCTCCTCCAAAGCGCATATTATAATCGAAAGTGTACGGTACTCATATTTTTTGGAGAAGGATTTTTTAGGGATCTTCCTACTTGGTAGAGACTGGATAGAAACCGTGTGAAGCACACATCAACAAGATGGGAGGAGCCGAGTCGCATCCATCCAACTTACAGCGACATTTGATAAACTTTCATCGAAAAGATTGATAATTTATACAGCAATGATCACTAAAGATAGGTTCAGGTAAGTCTACAATGATTTATATTGTAGGCTATCAGTGTTTTTCAAAAAAAACTAGGCTATATATACTTGCCACCCGGAGTCGGAGTCCTATCAAAATGATAGGACTCCGCATCCCTGCTTTCACTAGAAGTCATTTTCAACCTTAAGCTTGGCCAGTGAAGAGGATGCGAGCTCGTCTCCACCGCGGACTTCGGTTCGATTCCTGGGTCAGGCGAGTACAGTTGGGCAAACAAAGTTGATACTGTCTTTTATTGACTTAAGAGTTGTCATTCTCTCGTTCTTTTTTCATCAATAACATATCAAATCTATTGTTCGTAATATCGTTGACGATCTTGGCTGGTAAAATGCTCTCTTCGGATATTTTGCAGATAAGCCTCGCCACCCAAAAAAGACAACAAAAAGGAAGATGTGAAACTTGTATTTTTAGTTTTTATTGAAGAGTGTGAAAGTGGGACATGTCATTGATAATTTGCATGAAAAGGTCGGTCTAAACTTCAATATTCAAATGTCTAGACATTAGACATTAGACATGCGTGCGTTGAAATAGGGCAAGGTTGTGTGTGTGCATCAAATTGGAGCTGGCAAAAAGTGGCTTAACATTTCGCGCATGCATTTTTTGCATTAGAGGCGAACTTATGTGGAAAAGATCCCTTTCTTCATTTCAACGTGTTGTGAATCAGCAGTCTTGATGTTCTCATAAGGTGCCTACTGGCTACAATGACATTGAATTCATTTTTTTGAGATTTGCGTTCTTAAAGCCCTCTGAGAAGAAGCGGAATAGAACCAGTCGCTGCATCAGAACATCAATACTCGCTAAAGTCAGCGGCAGCCTATACAGTGCTGTGCAGTGTGGTGGCAGTTCGATTCTGTCGAATGCAGAATTTTAAATATTTCTAATAGAGACCAAGTACACATGGTCGCCAATGATATTTTTATAACGCTATTATCATAGAGCAGGGGTGTGCAACCTTTTACATTTTTCGGCCGCCATTTCGAAGGCCGAAAGAATCACTGCCGCACTTAATATGTGTGCAAACAACTATGTCAATAGCCAATCCTTTTTATATTCCACCACTCAAATTAGCTTTCCCTGATGAATGACGCAGTGAAAATCGCATAAAGGCCTACTTCGTAAAGAATAAAGAATGAGTTAGTAAGTTAACCGATATACGACCGACGGTCTCTTTTGACCCGAAAAGATTTTACGTTTAAGGTGTTATTAGCACTTGAAAAGTTGAAAGCATGTTTTTGTACGGGCAACCGTAGGAGAAGACACTTTACTAAGTTACTGTAATAATTCATAAAGGAATCCAGAGTCATGCAAAATTCATTCATTCATTCATCACAGAGCCGGTCTATTCTAGGCATTCACTAGTAGCTACGCCAACGCATTTCTAGAACCTCGTACATAAGCCTTATTATTGAATTTATAAAGTATCTTACTATTATTAATCATACACTCCTTTCGCAACCCAAAACGTGAGCTAAAACGTGAAATAAAAACACAACATAAAATTTAACATATTCAATTTCTGAAAATACACAAAATCTAAATAGGTGGAAATACAACATCTCGTAAAGAAATTACAATAACTTTCGATTCAATGCGTTGTTTCACACAAGCACACAGCACTACGCTGCAGAAACTGAACTAGCAGGCATCCTTATTTAGGTCATTGACTTGAAGCTGACGCGCGGGAACAATTCGAGCAAACTACAATAGTCCCTTCTGTTTCTTTTAGCTGATGACTCTAGCCATGAATGGACATGAATGTAACTTTCCTAAAATATTCTACTCATGAGTTATCTAACTGCTTGAACGCCTTCATCGCGCCTGCAGCCACGCATTTTTTCAAGCAGCATGGGCATAAAGGTGCTCGACAGATACAAAGTGACTAGTATGCTACTATAATGACGATTGTTTTTTGATTGCCTTGAATTCCAGAAAAATTAGCAATATTCTTTTTCATTTGCTTCTCATTGTCACGGCCGCACTTTGCCTCTGCTGCGGCCGCAGGTTGGGCACCCCAGACATATAGAGAATTATTATCCGGAGAAAGTAGTGTTTCTCTCTTATTGCTTCTCAGTAATAATCCTTATTGACAAGCGTAGTAGCCGTCTAACAGAGTACTGAAATGCATTTTCTGTTGACAACATTGAAAACTGACCTTTATAATGGAATATCAGAATTCGTTGTTCGCTGTATAAAATGAACGACGTGATAAGTCATGGTAATGACATTACACAAAACTGAGTGACACAAATAATGGACGTAAATTATATGATTGACAGGTCATGGTATTCAATGGAATTACTAGGTAAATGATAAAAGAATACAATGTGTGAGGTCAAATACAATACAATTGCTGGATCCTACTGCTACCTTCCACAGCCTGAGGATTTCCAAGCGTTACGCCAAGATCTGACTGCGGTGGACGGTGGCGGTATGCGGTTGGCGGTGGACGGTGGATATCGACGGATTCATAGTTCGCACGCAAAGACCAGGTGGAGCGGGAGACGCCTTCTATTGTGGGAGAAGCGGCAAATCCTGTGATGGACTCAATATCCAAATAGCGTGCGATAAGCATGGGAAGGTCAGATGCATTCTGGCAGGAGTTCCAGCATCTGCGCACGATGCTGATGCGGTCGGTTGGGGCGCTTCTTCGAGTTTCTTGATTCACTGCCGGAAGATACAGTTGTCGTTGGAGACGCCGGCTACACGGGAGTTCATCCAAGAATTATTTGCTCCCTCCGTGGTAGTAATGTGTGCCGCTCAAGACTTTTAATTCCAGAATCTCCTGTCAAAGACAAGTTGTCGAGCGCACCATCGGTGCCATTGAAAATAAGTGGAGGATTACACAAATGAAAGAATCCCGCTTGCCCGCTAAGCATGGAGTGCAGTTTGCTTCAGCATGTGTCCTTCACAACCGATCACTAATTTTATAGAATGAAAGAGTTGTTTTTGCTTTTGAATAGTTTGTTTGGGATAATTTATTATATTCAAATGGAAAAGATATTCACAAGAAATCATATATTTACAATTTATCATTTATCACAATTAACTGTTCTGTTCTTCAACTCCATCACTGAAACACTCGAAAATATCAATGTCATTGGCCTTTGCCACAACCTGAATAAGGAGATCCATCTTCTTGTTCAGTTGGTGGATACCGCTCGCAATGTCTTCCAGCAAGCTTGCGTTTGTTGGTCGACGTGTTGAGGATCCCGAACCCTCCGCTGCAGCACCTTCTCCTGATTCGTTGAGGACGCTAGGCCTATCCTTACTTCCCTTTGGATAGTACAGCTGCTGGTAGTCTTCATACAGATTCCAAATCTCTGGAGAGCCTCTGAAAAAAAGAACAGAAGTAGAACTAGATGTAAGTTTCAGTCATTTTGCATAGGTTCAAAACTGACATGTGTCATTCATGTTGATCTAAAAGATCGATAAGACTTCCTCACCTTAAACTCTTCTCTGTCGGCAGCGACTCGTCATCGGATGACACGCCACCACTTCTGGAGAGGTTTTTCTCGTTGTATTCACGTCCCAGCTTCTTCAGAAGATCCTGGACAGAATGTGAGAATCCTATCTCCATCCCAAGTAGCTGCATGATCTCCTTATGCAACATTCCACCTCTCTTCTTCTTCTCATAGAATGACTTGCTCTGTAGTATCTTGTGGAGCAGGTCCTTCAACATTGCATCACTGAGCTTCTTCCTTGTAGGTGCCATCTTTCAAAATTTCGAAATTTTAGTTTGCATTCAATACAATTACAACGCATCGAATTGATATCATCCCGACATGATCTGCGCTTAACACTGATGAGTGGTCACTGTTATCTGGAAATCTAGATCGAAAACTTTTCACCATAGAAATCCACAGTTTCGACACTCGCCCTGAGTGTCAACACCAATGTTCAGATGTCAACACCAGCGTCAAGACAAGTGTTGGGTGTCAACGCCGGTGTTCAACTCAACACCAGCACTCTAACACTCGGTATTTGACCTCACTTAATGTTTCATCAATTGTTTTCATCTTATTTGAATGTGCGACATCTAGAACAGAACGAACCTCCCTGAATCACTCATAATTGGTTTATTGGGTATATTGACTGCGTATTAGTCGTACTGGAAAAAAGTTTATGATAATTTATGATTAGTTGCACAAACAAGGGTTTCGTTGATGTGCATATTACACTTTCCATTCTGAATTGAAGTATGGTACGCACCGCGAACTTGAGTGTGTTGTTCTTAAAATGCCCTTTATCATCAGATAAGACTGCTATCTAGCACTGAAGCTCATTAAGTTGTTTTAGGTGGTATATGTGGACTTCCAATGCTGGCGCGGACTTCGGAGGCATTTCAAGATATTGGAGGAAAGGATAATTCCTATATTTCGCGTGAATATTTCATGGACTGCCATATGACTGCCATTTATCATGAAGATGATGCCCACACTGTAAACTGTACACCGTTGAGTTATTATTATCATCAGGATTTTATCTGTTAAAATAATGACGTCATAGCATGATGAGTGATGACGTAACAATTAAAATCCGCTCATATCTGATTAAACAAACGTCTCTTTTTGCGGATGTTTACAGTTCAGACTGCAAAACTCCGTCAAACTAATTTTAGCTGTTAATTGTAACGGATATTTACGGTTTACAGTGCAATGCCATTCGTTAAGAAAAACACAAACTTGTTTGAAGACAATAGCATTAAGGGTTTGGAATGGTTCGGTCGGGACGAAATTGTTGAAAATTGTTAGCGCAGCATGAAAGTCAGAATAATCTTCAACGTGCGTGATCTTGCTCAAAACATCAAGCAGGCATGGTGCAGAGATCCCGCAGCATGAATGCCAACGACTTTTGGAATTAATGCCGCGAAGAATCTCAAATGCCAAAAATAACAATGGCTACTCAACAAAATGCTGATTTCTGCTATCTTTGGTGTTTGATAATAGACACATAGACAGAGAATAGTTGGGATTTTCTATCAATCGGCATCAAAATTGACATTGTTATGTATTTCTAGTCTAGATGAACAATTTTCTTGAGAATTTTCTGGCAGAAAGTGAAATTACAAAAAATAATTTAAAATCATGAAAATGCCTATAACCATTAATTAAAAAATGGTCTGAGTCTACAAATTGTGATGAAATATTTCATATCACATCTACATTTGCTATCAAGAGAATCTTGAGACTAAATCTGGCTGCTATTAGAAAGTTAGCCACAAACTAGTAAATATTATTCGATTAATTCATATTTTATATTCACTTTTCAAATTATCATATATTTTTTCCAAGTCTGTACATTTCATTGGAAAACCATCTTGTGCTTTCCTTGCTTGATTGTAGCACAATCAGCGTATTCAGACGCCGCGCTCTTCATGCAAGATGTTGAGTCTTAGCAATAAATGAACTATCGAATGAACGAGACGAAAGGAAGCAGAACATAATAGCATTCGGTATTCCGGAGTCAGAAGAAGAAGACCCATTTCAGCGAGAGATGTATGAGGAGCGAATGGTAACTGCATTGTGCAGAGACTTGGAGATGACTTCGAGACGTGTCATTGATTTCTCACGCATTGGAAAGAGAGGCTCGAAGCGAAGGCCTTTGCGCTTGAAGTTCGTCAGTGTTGATGCAAAAGTTGAGTGCCTTCGCAATGCTTGGAAGCTGAGGAATAGAAACAGCAACTTGCCACCAACAGACAAAATCTACATTCGAAATGATTTGACTCGAATACAACGTGAGGAGGACCGAAGACTGAGAGACGAACTCCAACGCAGAAAAGACAACAACGAAAATGTCGTTTTAAGGCGTGGCAAAATTATACCAGCGGATTCCGAATGACAGAAGCCAATCCAAGCCCTACCATCCATATGTCTCTTTAATGCACGCTCTGTCAAGAACAAGATGGATGAACTTATCCTCTTCTCCCGTGATCATTCTCCCGATTTCATTGCTTGTGTTGAAAGTTGGCTCGATCCTTCAATCCCCGATGACTTTATTCATCTTGACAATTATACTGTGTATAGATCCGATCGAGAAGGCGAAAAGAAAGGCGGTGGCATTGTTGCGTGGATACGCTCCGAGTTCAAAGTATCCGATGTAAACAAATATTCTCCGAACGAATATATAGAATGTCTATTTTTGCATGTCTCATTCAAGCAATATATTGGAATCCTGGCAATATTGTACTATCCACATGGTAAATCTATGAATCATGCAGCTCAAATGGTGACTTGTGATTATGTTTCTTCTGTAATAGAAAGCTACTACGACAGATATCCGTCAGCAATCCTGAGCATCTGTGGTGATTTCAATCACGTGAAGACCAGTGACTTTGAAACTGCATTCAATCTTCAACAAGCTGTGACTTCACCTACACGAGGAGATGCATTCTTAGACAAGATCATGATCCCAGAGCATGTTGCACCGTTTTACAGAGACAGTCTCATTTTTCCTCCTTTCGGAGCAAGTGATCACGCAGTGATTCTCCTCCCTTCGTCCTATGACATTGTCTACTCAAATTCGTGCTTTCCTGTTATGGATCTTAGGAAGTCCAATCTCCAAGCCACAGCCTCATTCTTGAAGAATATCTCGTGGAGTGCGGCATTGAATTGTGACGATCTCAATAAGGCTTGTGAAAAATTTTATTCGATACTTCGACAAAGTTTGACATTCGTTCCAGTCGATATCGTGAAGTGTGGCCGAGTAACGAAGCCGTGGATGTCGATGTCCATTAAAGTGCTAATAAACAAGCGCTATAAGGCATACAGGAGCAAAGACTGGATCCTCTACAATCATTTCAAAGATAAAGTGAGAAAAGAAATTCATAGAGCAAAGTGTGAATGGGGTACTAAAATGAGGAATCAGAATCGCTCAATCTGGGACGTCTACAAGTCTGTCACTGGAACCTCTACGATGAAAAATTGGCTGCCTAATACTGACCCAAAGATGAGTCTAGCTGATACTCTCGAAACACTGAATGACTATTATTCTGGAAATCTTATTGCTGACCCAATCGCCCAACCAATCATTCGTGGCACAGTTCATTTCCATCCACTCCGTTTGAATTCACCATTTCCGAGGTCTACAGTATGTTGTCCAATGTAAATCCAAAGAAGGCGACAGGATCAGATCAGATCCCTTCCATTCTGTGGTCAAAGTTGGCTGAGTATTTATGTGAGCCACTGTGTATTCTTTTCAACTTGTGCCTAGAAGCCGCGGATATACCAACAATGTGGAAACTTGCCGATCTGATTCCATTGCCAAAATCGAAGCCTCCAAATCTATAATATACCAGACCAATATCCCTACTACCTGTTCCGGAGCGATTATTTGAGCGAAAACGACTCTTGTCCCATTACAAAAGTGACATCCTTGCATTTTTCGGAAGGTCTCAATACGGCTATCGACCGAGAAGTTCGACGACGTGCGCATTACTCCATCTTGAGGATTTCGTGACGAAAAGCCTCCAAAAGAAAAAAGTAAGCTGCTGTCATCTGGTCACCATCGACTTTGAAAAAGCAAGCTGACTTCTCTTGACAATCTTTACACAAATCTGCTACAAAAACCAGAGCTAAGAAAAGTGGATCATTCCTTACTGCTTTTGTGAGCAATTACCTGCAGAGGAGATCCCAGCGGATCAGATGGATGAATGACTTTAGCATTCATCAATTGGGCACACACCCCCCACCCCCGCCGTTTTCTTCTCCTTATGTTTCGCCATTTATTTTCCTTCTATGTTTGACTTGATGATGTTTCCCGCATGTGAACATTATGCCCGATGAGTTATGCAGACGATGTAATTTATGTCCGCCATTACAAAGCTGAAGTATTGAGAAATGGACTCATGGAGAAGAAGTATTGAGAAATGGACCTTGGAGATAAAACCTTTATTAATCACTGAAATGCCCCAAATTATTCAATCACTACAGAATTTGCTTATCTAGATTCACACCTTTGCTTATTGGTATCACTGAGTGTGATAACCATTCGGCTCCTTAATCCACCATCGATCAAGTTAAAAAAGGAATAAAACATTGAAAATACTGTGGCAAGAAGGCTCCATCAAAAATTACTTCTGCGTCAGCTTCAAGACAGCCATGACCAAGCATCAGCTGCTTGAAGTATATTTTCAGCTGCGTGCGCTCCTCGTATGTCTATCTGCTCGCCTTGTTCAATAAGTCTGCTCCAAGAAAAAACAACATGCAATGCAGCAAATACAAAATCGATGCCATGCAATTGTTAGTGGATCGTCGGGTGTTGTGCTATCGTTTCGGTTATTTTCATGGAGTCGGGGTTTTCATGTCTGTCAGATGAATCCATCTCATCCCCTAATCCCTCTCAAACCTAAAGCATCTGGCACCTTCTGTTCTGCCTGTTCAGGCAAATATGAGATCCTGTTACACACATGCTCTCGTAGTATGCTTTTGTGGTTTTTCATTTCACGACTGCTCAATAGCGGTTTCAGTGTATGAACAAGATCTTACGACCACCCCTTCATTGTTAAAATTCGTCTTTATTTGTTATTTGTTTGCAATGCTGTGCCTTTGACTTTATACTGTTTAATTATGGCCTCACGATCCCTATTCTTGAGGCAATACCAAATAAACGATATTATTATATTATTATTATTATTATTATTATTATCTTTTTTTCCAATCCGACGTTGCCCATCAATGCATCGACGTGATATTGTGATATATGTGCTCATACACGCCAGGGTTTCGCAACCGTGGTCCAGCAACCACGGCTCCGGTTCCGACTCTCTACCACGCCTCCGGCTCCGACTCTCTACCACGGCTCCGGTTCCGACTCTCTATCACGGCTCCGGGCGGCTCCGAATGCGGATCGGACTCGAGACAATTCGACATATAGTCGGACGGCCAACATGAGACCGAAAATCAGACTGTCATAAATGGTGTACCTCCTATAGCTACTACGGAACTGTGCATCATTCGAGGTCTACCCGGTACCTGTTCTTGTCAGACAGGAACAAAGCAAGCTCATATAAATCCAATGGGAGGCAGACTTAGGTTTGCGGTAAAATCTCATTTGTTTGTATTTCTGTGATTAAATGAGAAGTACTTTGGTAGAACTTAAGTGTAGAACCAAATCTATGTCATACAGTTCATGCACTTTGTTCAAGAAGCTGATCATATTCAGATTTATCAAATCGTGTTTTGTCGTCAAACACAGTATCTCGATTGAGTATGATAGCCGCATACAGAAGACTTTTCATGTCGCAAGTGATTCAAAAGAACGGGGGTGTCTTCTTAGGTTTATTGGCTAAAAGAATTACTAAAAACAATATGTACAGGCCCAACGTTTCGCGTGTTCACGCTTCCTCAGGGGCAAAACAGATAAGACTTAAGGCTAAAAACGTCAGTACAGCACAGGAGAGAACTCTTATCTCTGTATACATCCTTTGGACAAAAATAGTTCAAATTTTGAAGTGCACTTTTTGATAGCAGAAAATTTATTAATACTGGCAGCGGTACGATATGAACATTCCGGCAGGTGTCTCGTGATGCTGAAGGATGCATCTTTTGTTGATCGCGGTCTTCTGGAACTTGTGGTGAGCCATTTCGGAAGGTGTTCATTTGCGCGAACTCTGAGGGACTGTCTACTCTTCCCTATGTAGGTTGCTCCACAACTACAAATGCAATTGTACACTAAATTATTTTGATATGAAAAAGGTATCTTGTCCTTCGGAGCATTCGAGCTCAAGCGATATACGCGAACGTGGAAATATAACTAGAACGAATAAACTTGGAAAATGTAAAATCATGAATCCTTTAATTATCAGAACATTATATCAATGGGCACCAACAAAGATTATTAAAAAATGTTTTAGTCAGAGACATCGGCCATAGTGAAATGGTTTTCAAGAACTTCAATCCGTATACACTTGGATTTACGTATGTATTCTTTGATCCTGTCTGCTAAGAACAGGAACCGGTGGAACTCGGCACAAATGAAGATTGGTAGCAGCCAAGGATGTACCGCATTCTCCAAAAGCCCAATTTTCAGCCTCGTTCTCTGCAGAGGCTGGGGGTGACAAGACTCCTACATCAAACAAGCAATTAGATATTTCCAAATTGAACCCAAATTCCTTTTATATCAAAAGTACTCCTTCAGAAGTATATTAACTCTTCATCTAAATTGAAAATGAGGCACTTATAACTGTAGCAGAAAAAACCATGCATTTTTAAGGGAAGAATTATTAAGAATCAATATTGAGCTTGATCACGCCAAATTTGAGGCGAGAATGGATGTGGACCATTCGCCAAGAACCTTTCGCCCGACAGTTGTGCTTTCGTCTGGAACACATTCGCAATCAAGGAATTCCGCGATCTCCTTTAAAATCCAGATAAATGATTCGCAGTAGGTCATGTATTCAGAAGAGAGGAAGGTCAGTAGATTTTGGGAGGTTTGCAACGGTTGCCTTCGATGATGACACACACCTACATTCGTTTCAGTTACTTTTCTCGCAAAGTGACTGATTCAAATGCATTTAAACTTCAAGTCAGAGCCGTGGCATTTTCTGTCGGCTCCGGCTACGACCTGCTACCAGGGCTCCGACGTCTCCAGCTCCGAAATTATGCATATAAGTTACCATTGATATTTTTGTGCAAATCATAGATATCTCTAGTTTCCACATGCGAGTTTGCAGCATTTGTATCACATTATATCGCATTTACAAACCACATTTGTATTTGTTTCACCTAGACTTTCAAATATCACTTTTTCTCGCTAAGTTACTGAATTCAAATACGTATGCAGCTTCAAGCCGGAGTCGCAGTATTTTCTGTCGGCTCAGGCTTCGACACCCAAGCAAATTCATTTTATCTTTAGTGAAAATTTCAATTTTTCCTGCATTTTACCGCTGAACTATTTTGTAATTTTTATGCCAACATTGGTGCAATAGACACTTTTCAATTTTGAAAAGAATATTATCATAGATGCTGAGAGATACAATAAGCAATCATTTCTACAATAAACAGCGCATTGTGTGTCCGTCAAATCTCAATGATTTAGCAGCATTTACCAGCAATGGCTTCAGTATCGATAAAGCTCCATCATAAATCACGAGGCAGCGTTGATAAGTGTCAAAGCAACATTAGTCAATTTAATGAAATGGAAGAATATGAAACGAGCATGAACTAGACATTTTCAGCGATGAATATTACATGGAAACATGACTTGTATTCACGCATAACATGATGAATTTTCAGTAAAATAATGCAAAAATATTTTTTGGATGATACTTCAGTTTCTACGAAAAATGACTTGCATGACATTTTTTCGTTGACCTGTAATGTATTGAATAAAATGAGCAAAGTGACAACGCGTCGAGCGATCATGATGATAAGTACTTTTATCTTGCAAATAAAAGTGACAACAATCATAATTATAAGGAACAGAGATCAAAAGGCTTCTCTCAGCGTAAGAGGACGAGACATGCCTCTACGCAGTTCTCCACCGTGGAATGTTTGAGAACTAATGGCAAGGCCGCGTCCTGATAGAATCTCTTCAGCAGGCTTTGTCTTTTAAGTGCAAGAAGAGAGGTAGCATCAATAATACCCTACCTGACTAGCTCGTCGTTTCTGATTATGTTAGGGAAGTGGATACCGAGGGCAAAACGAACGAGCACTCTATTTGACTGATCAAGTCTTTTAGCGCGCGTCTCTGTCAGAGCGGTTTCCTCGAGACCATAAAGAAGTACTGGTTGCACCGCAGACTTCAAACATTCGCCAACAGCTTCAGTTTGGAGTTTCCACTGGTGGATGAATGAAACAAACGAGATAGTTTAGTTGCCGCGACCCATGCCAGCGTCTGTCGAGCAGATATTGCGCTGTCAGGATTGAGGACCTTTCCGCCCAGGTACGCAGAGTCGCGCTAGCTTCGTTGATACGCTCGCCAGATGCGTATTAATACATTATACAGATGATCATATAGATGATATTATTATTTTGTTTAATATACCTGAATTGAATAATTATGATTAATGTCTCTCTCTCCCTCCCTCTCTTCTACGAAGTCAAGTTTCAATGTCACTTTTGCAACCGACAACCTACGTGCAGTAGAGTGACTTTCATCTAAATCTATTTGGAGAAGATCTATCATTTGCGGGTCAACGAGCCTCGAGATCAACTTAGACAACATTGCAGTCGACCTTGAAAGCATATGCCTTGTTATTGTATAGATGGGACCTTGAAAGTATCATATTTTTATCTTTCCGGAGCCATACGGGTTAAGTTACAGAAGTAGGAGACAATAGAAAATTGACCTCGATCAACATCTGACTTTGCATGAATGCATTCATCTGTGAAGTGAAGTTCAGGTGATCAATCTGGCACAGTAAATCGAGAAAATTGAATGAATTAGTCTTCTAAATGATAAAATGCTTAGCCGTGAAAGATGCTTTGAAATTCAGATTAAAGTCTGATTAATGGAAACTCGCAAGTGTTGCGACATGTGATATTCTCTACTAGATCGACTTGTTCCTTTAACGCCTTGTGGAGCAAATATGAACCACTTCATAACAATATTTCATGCGTCTATATGGTAAAGTTTTTTTATGCCAAGCTAGAGAAGGTAAATTGTGATAATAATTAATAACAGAATATCGGTGTCACCTGCCGGAAAATATAACTGCGAAAATGTTTTCTGTATATATTCAATAACTAAGTTAGACCTTGAAACATAGTGCCGTCGCTCGCAATCAGTTGTCACACTTCTTGGAATCAAGTTTCGGTTAGTAATACAATTAGAGTTAATGGACAAATTTCGAGATGATTTCTATATGGATCATCAGCCGTCAAAGAGATGGCAACAATCTAGATAATGCAAAGATGGGAAAATGAGGAGGAGTGACTCTGTGGTCAACTATTTGTGAATCATCCTGTCGATGTTTGCTAAAACATTCCACAAATTCCACCTCATCAAAATTGTCAAATGGCACTTTTTCAACAACAATTCTAACCCATGATTCAGATGAAGCTAACCTACGTTTACGAGAAGCCTTATTCATCAACAAATTAAACCCAAAGATCAATGGTAGATGTGAATTCGAACTCTACAGAGATTCTCTTTCTATATAGTAATGCATACTATTTTCAATTATGCTGCATCACGTTGTCATCATTCGCATTGTTTCATTTCCTCTTCCTCCTTCTTTAATCCTTTTTCCTTTTAGCAAGATCACAGTCAATTTCTATTGTCTTTGCTGCTGGCAAAATGTAGCCCAATACTATCTGTCTCATCCTCACATTTCTATTCCTCTTCTATAAATATAATATACCTTAATATATAATATTATATAATATATTATATAATAAATATAATATAATATACCTTTTTGCATTCTATTTCTAGATAAGTGAATTCAATTTCTGTTGAGCAAGATATCCATTCATTTATCATGTCCGATCTCTAGATACTCCTTCTCAATCTGTTATTCATAGAACAAAGATGCATTCATAGTACATTCAAAATCGTTATTCTGAGATTCAATTTCTGGAAGATTTCGTGTCGAGCTTCTGGATATTGTCACCTTCATCTCACTCTTTCGTCTAACCGGTAGTGTGTCTGGCATTATACTCACTCGTATGTCCTATATTAACACGCAGAGTGACGATGCATGTGATGACACCAGACTTAGAAAATGCATGAGTATAGCGCAAACTGCTCGAGATCGTCTGATAGCGGCTTGACAATCCGTGTCAGACTACTTGCAGCATGCAAATCAGTTAGGGATTCATAAGCAAAATGCAAGAAGCATGATAGCCAATTTTTGAAAGACTGAAAGCGACCATCTGATAAGCACGTACTTACACAAAGGTGAGTGAATCGATGGTAGCCGCATTGGTGAGATGAGTGGAAGAGAAGTTTATTATCACCTTGTTGGAGATCAAAGAGAAAGTGCAGCAGGAGTTTTCACTAAGCCCATCTATCTGCGTCCAAGCCATAAGTCGAGGCTTGGAGGGGAAATTTGTTATCAAGAAGCAGTTAAGATTGGCGCCTATCCAATGGAAAGAGCCGAACATCAAACAAAAAGGCAAGGCCTTTATGCAATGGCTTGTATACAGTTACATGCAGACATTAGTCTTCCAAGATGACTAGGCGAACACCTGGACATTGTTCATTCAGCATGATTGAAGGCGGAATGATGACCAATAGTTTCTGACTTTTTATCTGAAATCAGTGAATTTCTCTTTGAAGAAGAATTTAAGACTGTAATTGACAAGGCATTATCGCAGTCTGAAGCGGATTTACACTATGACGCTATGTCGAGAGGGATCGTGCAAATCCTAGTATGCAAGGGCAGCTAAGTGGCCATGAAATAGCAAAAACACTGGTAAAATCCGGAAAATCATTTTCCATTGAACTTTTCTTGTCTTTCAGATTTTCTTCCTACTTTTAGGGATGAATGTTGTCATTTTCGAATAAAATGTCTTTGCGCAGCATAGTCATCTTATATCAATCAGAAATAGGAACTAAGTATGACGAAAATGAATGCACTAAAATCTATGAAAGTTGCCATAACATAGGCATAGGTATATGGATAGGAAAAAGTCAGCAGAAATGGAATTCACTTATTCAAAAATAGAATGCAAAAAGGTATATTACTTATCTTCATTTCTTACTCATGATATCTTGTTACCCTTTGTGCAATGTGAATTTTGAAATTTGTGCATGTAAATGTTTTCCTTCTATGCCTGACGATGATCTTCTAATGAAGATCGAAGTTAATTGCTAAAATATAAATTTACAATTGACATCAATATTTATCTTGACTCTTCCCAACCAATAACTTGAAAACATCACATTGTTACAAGACATGGTAAAAAATCTGTCGATACAAAGAAAGGAGTCTTCGTTTCAGCATGACAGAGGCTGTGCTTATTTGCCTATCACGTGTCAAAAACGTCTCTGTTTGATTGTCAGCTGATTCTGCAGTAACTTTTAGTTTATATTATCTATTATTCCTCTTTTCTACTTTCTTTTCATTTCTCTTGATTGACATCATTTAAATTTGAGCTATTTCGTGTATTTTTGTGAACATTTTTATCAATTCTATTCATCATTTTTTCTGCAATTTTCCAATTTCGCTTCCACTGTTTCCTTGTGATCATATTTCTCATTAACATGATTTGATGTAACGCTTCTCTACGTTGTCTGCATGCTTGCCACTCTCATACTACTTTCAAGTTGATTTCATGTATTAATCCCATTACTTCTTCAGGTAAAGCCATGCTCAACAGCATCAACCTTGCTTGAACCTTCAAGAAAACAGAGTGAATTGAGGTCGAATAAATTTCTATAATGGACTTCCGTATTGTTAACGCAATTTTCATCTGGCGCATTGGAAAGGGCATACTCGAAAGTGCGCGTTCGAGAAAGTGTGAATTTGAGAAACAATATGTGTAATAACATAATATTTCAACCGGACTAACGAATTGCACAAGCGTAGAGTGGCATGAGTCATTTTTTAGTCTTGATGGCAGTCGACGCTCCACATGATCTATGAATCGCTTGCAGTAATCGCATGTTCATGAAGTAAACAATTTTAGGAGTTACATAACCACTCACGCGAGGATCATAACTTCCTACCTCACTCATGAATGAGCAATAACAAGTCAAGTCGTTTAGCGTCTTAATCATCTTTCACTCACTATCACGCAGTTTTGACAACAGCTCAGAGCCTTTCCAGTCATCAGTTTCTAGAGAAATGGAGAATATGAAATGATTTGCAAATTAATTTATTTGGATTTTATACACGTTGGCAGCAACAATGCACATGTATATGGCACTACTGCAGTTTAGTGCACCCTAAAACAATGGCGCATTCTCCCGCAAACGATGACTACGCACATTACAACGAAGCGCGCGCTCGGTGTAATGTGCGAAGACGAAGACGAAGACACACGAAGACACAAAGACACTCATTTATAACTATAGGGTGTGTGTTGTAATAGATGTGTTTTCAGACATATGCATAGTTGTTTTCTCACATGCATTTTAGGGTGCACTAAACTGCAGTAGTGCCATATGTATACTGTTACTTGCAACTAATTGCAAAATCGAAGATCTGAATCGGCTGGTCCATAGAAAGTCATCTCGTGGTCCATAGAAAGTCATCTCGTGGTCCATAGAGAGTCATCTCGTGGTCCATAGAAAGTCATCTCGTGGTGCAGTCCATAGAAAGTCATCTCGTGGTCCATAGAAAGTCATCTCGTGGTCCATAGAAAGTCATCTCGTGGTCCATAGAAAGTCATCTCGTGGTCCATAGAAAGTCATCTCGTGGTCCATAGAGAGTCATCTCGTGGTACATAGAAAGTCATCTCGTGGTCCATAGAAAGTCATCTCGTGGTGCGGTCAATAGAAAGTCATCTCGTGGTGCGGTTCATAGAAAGTCATCTCGTGGTGCGGTCCATAGGAAGTCATCTCGTGGTGCGGTCCATAGAGAGTCATCTCGTGGTCCTGTCCATAGAAAGTCATCTCGTGGTGCGATCCATAGAGAGTCATCTCGTGGTGCGGTCCATAGAAAGTCATCTCGTCGTCCATAGAAAGTCATCTCGTGGTGCGGTCCATAGAAAGCCATCTCGTGGTCCTGTCCATAGAAAGTCATCTCGTGGTGCGGTCCATAGAAAGTCATCTCGTGGTCCGGTCCATAGAAAGTCATCTCGTGGTGCGATCCATAGAAAGTCATCTCGTGGTGCGGTCCATAGAAAGTCATCTCGTGGTGCGGTCCATAGAAAGTCATCTCGTGGTCCGGTCCATAGAAAGTCATCCCGTGGTGCGATCCATAGAAAGTCATCTCGTGGTGCGTTCCATAGAAAGTCATCTCGTGGTCCATAGAAAGTCATCTCGTGGTCCATAGAGAGTCATCTCGTGGTGCGGTCCATAGAGAGTCATCTCGTGGTCCGGTCCATAGAAAGTCATCTCGTGTTGCGATCCATAGAGAGTCATCTCGTGGTCCTGTCCATAGAAAGTCATCTCGTCGTCCATAGAAAGTCATCTCGTGGTGCGGTCCATAGAAAGTCATCTCGTGGTGCGGTCCATAGAAAGTCATCTCGTGGTGCGGTCCATAGAAAGTCATCTCGTGGTCCGGTCCATAGAAAGTCATCTCGTGGTGCGATCCATAGAAAGCCATCTCGTGGTGCGGTCCATAGAAAGTCATCTCGTGGTGCGGTCCATAGAAAGTCATCTCGTGGTCCGGTCTATAGAAAGTCATCTCGTGATGCGATCCATAGAAAGTCATCTCGTGGTGCGGTCCATAGAAAGTCATCTCGTGGTCCATAGAAAGTCATCTCGTGGTCCATAGAAAGTCATCTCGTGGTCCATAGAGAGTCATCTCGTGGTGCGGTCCATAGAAAGTCATCTCGTGGTGCGGTCCATAGAAAGTCATCTCGTGGTTCATAGAAAGTCATCTCGTGGTGCGGTCCATAGAAAGTCATCTCGTCGTCCATAGAAAGTCATCTCGTGGTCCATAGAGAGTCATCTCGTGGTGCGGTCCATAGAAAGTCATCTCGTGGTCCCGTCCACAGAAAGCCATCTCGTGGTCTGGTCCATAGAATGTCATCTCGTGGTCCGGTCCATAGAAAGTCATCTAGTGGTCCATAGAAAGTCATCTCGTGGTCCATAGAAAGTCATCTCGTGGTCCATAGAAAGTCATCTCGTGGTGCGGTCCATAGAAAGTCATCTCGTGGTGCGGTCCATAGAAAGTCATCTCGTGGTGCGGTCCATAGAAAGTCATCTCGTGGTGCGGTCCATAGAAAGCCATCTCGTGGTCTGGTCCATAGAAAGTCATCTCGTGGTGCGGTCCATAGAAAGTCATCTCGTGGTGCGGTCCATAGAAAGTCATCTCGTCGTCCCTAGAAAGTCATCTCGTGGTGCGGTCCATAGAAAGTCATCTCGTCGTCCATAGAAAGTCATCTCGTGGTGCGGTCCATAGAAAGTCATCTCGTGGTCCGGTCCATAGAAAGTCATCTCGTGGTCCCGTCCACAGAAAGCCATCTCGTGGTCTGGTCCATAGAGTGTCATCTCGTGGTCCGGTCCATAGAAAGTCATCTAGTGGTCCATAGAAAGTCATCTCGTGGTCCATAGAAAGTCATCTCGTGGTCCATAGAAAGTCATCTCGTGGTCCATAGAAAGTCATCTCGTGGTGCGGTCCATAGAAAGTCATCTCGTGGTGCGGTCCATAGAAAGTCATCTCGTGGTGCGGTCCATAGAAAGTCATCTCGTGGTCCTGTCCATAGAAAGTCATCTCGTGGTGCGGTCCATAGAAAGTCATCTCGTGGTCCTGTCCATAGAAAGTCATCTCGTGGTGCGGTCCATAGAAAGTCATCTCGTGGTGCGGTCCATAGAAAGTCATCTCGTGGTGCGGTCCATAGAAAGCCATCTCGTGGTCTGGTCCATAGAATGTCATCTCGTGGTCCATAGAAAGTCATCTCGTGGTCCATAGAGAGTCATCTTGTGGTCCGGTCCATAGAAAGTCATCTCGTGGTTGGTAGAGCTTTGGCTGGTGGTGCTGACTTGGATCCTCATCTTGTGAACCGCAGAACGTCACCCTCTGGGAACCCTGCAAAAGATTTCGGTACTTGTGTGTTATCTCCCCATCTCAGGTTTTCAAATTTGTTTAAAATCTGCAAAAAAATAAATCAATCACAACCAAACTTCAGGTAAACGTACTTAAGCATCTTTTCTACCCACATACAAAATTTTGTGCAGATCAGACAAGCACTTTTTGCATGAGAGACGATCACGTGAAGTGTAGCGATGTCAGCAGCTTGATCTGACTTCGTCTGTTCGACGCATTATTGTTACTTGTGTGTCCATTGTTCTCTCTCCCCATTCGTCTCATGCACTGCTATTTGAAATCTTCCCACGACCACTGCTTGCCACACCCTTATTAAGTTAAAAATGTTAATGTAGGGATGTGTTCTGGTCATTATCACTTCACGAATTGTCGGGAAATGACTTTGTTGACCTCAAGTGCTTTCTGCTCCGACGATGAGGTCAGAAGAAGTCAGATCAAGCTGCTGGCGTCGCTGCACTTCAAGTTATCGCCCCTAATTCAAAAAGAATTTGTCTGATTTGCCTACATTTTTGCATGTGGGTAGAGAATAACCTCACTCACTTGTGCTTAAAGTTTTGTGATGATTGATTCATTAATGCAGATTTTAGGCAAATTTGAAAACGTGGAAGGGGGAGATAACCCATAAGTACCAAGATTTCTTTTGTTTCGGAGGCCAATATTTTCGTCTGTTTTATTTATCGCAAAACGTTAAATCTTCAGTTTCAGGAATTTAAAGTTCAAGTCCTTATTACAATAATTCAAGTTATATAACTCTAATTCTTTCTTCCTGATTACAAGTCAATTATCCCCAATCCAGTCTTTGGATGATTTAAGCGGTTAAAGTACGATATCTTTCATGATGATTTGACTCAAAGAAAGTCAAGAGGATGTCAATGATCATTCACTCGTTTTCTTCCAACAACTCTTGTTTATTTGCATTCGCAGAGATCAAAGAGATCCCTATCTATTTACTGGTTCATGCCGCTGTAACGCAGCTTCGATAAATTCGCTTCCTCACGGTCCTAATTTGAGTTTAGAGAAGCTCGCATGACTGCTCACACCCACGCAAAATGATTTTGCATATTATCATTTTTGTTTTGAGATGAAGAGATATTTTGCATCGTAATTCCAGGATTTATCACGAAGGGGAATGAAATCAACTTCTCCTTGCCTCGCACGTGACTTCTCTCCATACTCAGGTCGGTCACGTGTGCTCTTTTCTTTGTCTTCCTCAGTTATGTAATCCAGTTGCGGGTTCAAGCAAGGACAGGCAAACTAGCTGAATTATCGATCTAAGAGGTTTGAATAAATTGGCGTCGAAGACACAGCAGTTGCGCTTTCATTAATTTCGGAGTCAAGGTTTCTCATGTAATATGTTCAGCAAGATAGAAGTCATTTTGTTCTCAGAGTTCGATTCAGCCTCAATCAACATTGATAATTCCTTTACATGACATGGATTGCTACTTTTCTGAGTGCTTCAAGTCTTGGGTTGATTCAGACGATCTGTTCAATCCATGTTACCTCTAGCAGGATGTTCAAAAGACTCAATCTTCATAAAAGTAGCTGTAGGAAATTTCAGATGAGTTTGTGTTCTGCGAACAAGTGCGTTGTATATCTGCAATTTCGTTCTTATATTCTAATTTGAAATCTCTCGATTAAGTATTATGAGATCTCTTTCGCAACTATTTAATTAATCGAAATCGATTCAAATACAAAATTGTCTTCTAAAAACAAAATTACAAGAACACAAGCATTATGAAATTATGAGTTCTGAATAAAGAGATGTCCTCAGGCTTGAACAATTTATGCTCAGCAATTCCTAGGCAGCCGCAGACGCTGCGTTCCGCCCTACAAGGACTAGTAGTAAGGTTCGGAATAGCCCAAACTAGCTTAGAATATCTACGATGGCTGAACAAGCTGATGGACTGCACAACCAGGGTTGCGACACCAGCGCAAATTTTGTGCAGCTGCGCAAATAATGTAATTCTGTGCAAATGCGCAAAAAGTAAGAATATCTTTGAAGTTCGCCCTACGAGGGTTGTCAAGGAGCTGTTGCGCTTAAATTGTTCAAGTCTGAGGATATCTTTCTATTCTGTGCCCAGGCGAACTGGCACTCTGCAACCTTTGTGATAATGAATTCTTGCAAGCATCTTAAATAGATTTACATCACATTAATTGCCATTGTCAGCATTGATTCTGATGTAGCCATACTTCTGAAATCGTCAAATATATGGACAGGAGAGATAGAGAGACAGATATGGAGAGGACATCTCAAATTATGAATTTTCAAGTTATTAAAGCAGCCAGCATCCGAAAAAAATCTTAAGAGAGACTTCCAAATGCCTTCCAGACAGGGATGCGGTGTCCTATCATTTTGATAGGACTCCGACTCCGGGTGGCCAATGTATAAAGCCTAGTTTTTTTTTGAAAAATTAAATGGTAGCCTACATTATGGATTATTATAGGCTTACCTGAACCCATTTTTGGGGATCATTGCTGTTTCAGTTATCAATCATTTTCGATGAAAGTTCATCAAATGTCGCTTTAAGTTGGATGCTTACGACTCGGCTCCTCCCATCCTGTTGATGTGTGCGTCACAAGGTCTTTCTCCAGTCTCTGCCAGGCAGGAAATCCGCATCTTTCTCAAAAAAATATGAGTACACTTTCGATTTTATTATGCGCTTTAGAGGACCCATCACACACGATTGACGTGAGGGTAAGAGGATAATGTTCTCAAACAAACTAGTAATTCATTTTTGTCTCTGATGTGACCTTTGGTGCGTAGTTGTGATCGAGGCTAGGAAGGCTTGTGTTCTCTACTGAATCACCGTGTGAAAAGACAACCCTTTTTCACTATCACGGGTCATTCCCTCAACTATTGCAAGCGTTGCATGCACTGCTGCCTCTGTACTTTTGTTTGACGGAGAAAGCTGACATCAAGACAGTGACAGCTATGCACGAGGATAAATATTTTGTTTGTATTACATTTCGGATCTAGTTATAGGCCGGAGTCCGACTCCGACTCCAGCAAGAATGATAGGACTCCGGGACTCCGACTCCGCATCCCTGCTTCCAGATAACAGTCAAGTTAGCAGTCATTTTATCTTGAAATTTTGGCATTTTTTGAAATTTTGATTTTCCTGACCTCTTGATAGCTACATTTCGGCAAGATAGTCATCCGGCAGCCAGAACGAGTTTCTGCAGGGAGCGAGGCCGAAAATGAGACTTTCACAGAATGTTGTACACCCTATGGCTACTACGAATCGGCACGTCTGCCGAGTTCTAGTGAGTTCCTGTTCTTGTCAGACAAGATCAAAGAAAACCTGTAAATCCAATGGGACGCAGATTGCTGCTTTTGGTTGAATAGAAATTTTCTTTCTTTTCTCTTATCAACTGAAAAGCATTAAAAAGTCTAGAGTCATAATTTTTGACATGGAATGTCTTCAGGTCATTTCCTATGATGTGCATGTGCTGTTATCATGCCTCTGATCGGCAATGTATGTGAGAATGTGGCTGAACGTGGATAAGGTTGCTCAAAATGTTTGTGTTTACCGACATTAAGATGCTCGCCAAATCTAAATGTGTTTAGCTTTATAGACAGGGGTACATGAACAGGAAAGGAAATGACCTGAAGACATTCCATGCCAAAAATTATGACTCTGGGCTTAGTATTTTTCGTTTAATCAGAGAAAACATACAAAATTTCATTTTAGCCAAAAACTGCAATCTGCGTCCCATCGGATTTAGATGTTTTTTTCTTTGATCTTGTCTGACAAGAACAGGAACTCACTAGAACTCGGCAGACTCGCAAATTCGTGGCAGGCATAGGGTGTACATCCTTTCGTGAAAGTCTCACTTTCGGCCTCGTTCCCTGCAGAAACTCGTTCTGACTGCCGGACTAATAGTTTTCTTTGTCCTATCCGTTCTGTTATATATTTGCATCCTACGACACTGGCAATGGTGAAAATTGCAATCACAATCTCAGCAATCGCTTTACTCTACAATGTTTATCGAAACGATTTGACTCAACAGCAATATTTGAACACTATCTCTGTTTTCTCGGTTTCTTGTTTCAACCTTGAAAGAATATTGCTATACTTTCTTCATTGGACGTGGTTTTGAAACGCCGGATCTGCAAGATCCTTGGATCGCAACTTTTTTTTCTTTGATGCTTTTTTTCGATACAATCTTGGAAAATAGGGAATACTTATGTTATCAGTCAGAAAGATGAACTAACGACTAATATTGTTCTCGTTGTATGTGAAATCTATGACAATTTTTTGTGACATGTAATATTTTGTCAATTTCTATGTCTTATCATTAATCATATTTTGGTCAATTTTCTGTAATTTTAGACTGTTATCGGGAAGAGGGGATAGAAAATGATCGATGCTTGCAGAGTGACGCTTTGTCTTCTCAGCAAGGTGACAGTCTGAGGACAGTCCGCGTTCCGAGCTACACAACATCAGCTTACAAGATAGCGCGCAGATCAATGGCTACCTGAAAAGGACGCGGACTTAGATGCCATCATCACGACGGAGAAGCAAGAACTTTCGCCAGCACTTTTTCGCTGAGCTGCAGTAGATGCTTCGGTAGATGAGCATGCCGTGGTAAAAGTTTGAAATATATCGTTTTATTTTCTAACTTCATGACTTCTTGAAAATGGAAACATAATTTTATACTATATTTTAAGATTTTTAAATCTTGCTAAATTACAATTTGGTATTTTTAGGTCATATGCTTGTCACATTTTGAGTTTTAAAAGTCATATTTGGTTATATTATTTAGGTCATATCTTTTCGATTTTTTGGTCATAAAAAATTGCCCTTATGATAATTTCGAATGCTGCTGACCAACGCCTTAGGAGGGAGAATAATTTATTATGTGAAGATGAAAGATATATTGAAACTTTTGTTTTAATACTAAGGTCTCACCACATCACCGCATTTTGAAAAAGGAGTGTCGCACTCAAATATATCCATAGATCAATACATCAGGAGTGTGCCAGGATATGTAGCACCCATTCTGTGTTTTAGTGGAATTTGCTAGTCAAAAGTTCAACCAGGCGCTGTCGTGAAGTTACCATCGCCACTAAAATATTATTTATGAAATATACAGTCAAAGCTTACGAAACAAGAATGAATAAATAGATAGGCATTACAAATTTAGTGCCAGCACATTTCTTCAACTGAAACGGACAAACTGCAACCTGAAAGCACAAAATGACGGCGATCTAAAGTTAGCATTACCATTTTGAAAAGGAATGAGCCAGTCAATCCAACGGCTAGAATCAACGTGGATAGAGTGCGCCAGCATGTGCCACTTCTTTATTTCAACAAAATCGCACAAGGTCCGTTGGAAAGCCAACCCGAATATTCACTAACGGTGATGTGTGGTGGTGAGGGTTTGATCCACTAGGTGACATGGCACGCTCAATTACGCGTAATTCACGCGTAAACTACGCGTAATTACACATGAACCTAAACATCCGTGGCTATGCGTGACATTGCTGCAACATCTGTCGGCAGTCCTGCTATAAAGACTTTGCGCCTCATGTGTTTGCATGTGTAAGAGGCTAAACAATGTGATAGGACCTCAATTTCATGCTCAAGGAAGGCAGTACATGTTTAGCGGTTCATCCATGGTTCAAGCGGCAACACAGACAACCGTAGACGACGCGCAAACTATAAACGCTCACCCGCACATATTCATAAAAATTCCTCATTTTTTGATAACATAATTTCATATGATTGCTGACTCAGCGGGTATGTGCGCGCGTAGAAGAATAGAATATCTTTAACCACGGATGTTTGCGGTGTTCCGCAATTACGCGTGAATTACGCGTGGTATGTCACCTAGTGGCCTGCCAATTGACACAGTCGCATAAGTGGCTCGTAGCTCAGTTGGTAGAGCACAAGTCTAGTTAACCTCGGTCGTAGGTTCGAATCCTGCCAGCCACACATCTTTTGCATGGCAATCTGATCTATCGTTTATTTAATTTTATTGTTGTTAATGTGAAGTTGGCACTGTCATTTTGAAAAACGAATGAGCCAGTCAATCCAACGGTGAGATGGAGTATGTGTATTTTACGAAAATCGCACAAGGTCCGTTGGAAAACCAACATGCATAACCGTTGGCTTGATAGGCACATGCACTTTTCAAAATGGCATTGCTAACTCAGTCAAAACAGTCAAAATGAAAACTGCACTGTGCTTATTTGACCACAGCGGGCACAGACCTGAAGAAGTCGGCCCTCCTGCGACTCTGTTGCAGCTGCAGAAGGACCGGAGTCATAGAAAATTGTTGGTTGTCGATAAAAAACTGCAATAAGAAAGTCACAAATTTTATTAAGGCCATGCGATTTTCCTTCAAATTTTCCGTCAGCCCATTTTCCCTTCTCTATCTTGGTTTCATTCGAATAAACCTCACTGCTGCGCCTATCGACAATAATTGCGACAAAATCAGCCTCAGAAACAACGGAATCTCTTTGGAACCGGTGTAAGGTGACGGCGTTCTTAGCAGGGATGCGGAGTCGGAGTCCTATCGCGGAGTCGGAGTCCTATCATTCTTGCTGGAGTGGGAGTCCTTTCAAATGATAGGACTCCGGACTCCTGCCTATAACTAGACCCGAAATACAATACAATCAAATTATTTGTCATCGTGCATGGCTGTCACTGTCTTGGTGTCAACTTTCTCCGTCAAACAAAAGAACAGCAACAGTAGTGCAAACAAAGCTTGTAATAGTTGAGGGAATGACCCGTGATAGTGAAAAAAGGATTGTCTTTTCACTCGGTGATTTAGTAGAGAACACAAGCCTTCCTAGCCTCGATCACACCTGCGCACCAAAGGTCACATCAGAGACAAAAATGAAATACTAGTTTGTTTGAGAACATTACCTCTTACCCTCACGTTTTAATCGTGTTTGATGGCTCCTCTAAAGTGAATATTAAAATCGAAAGTGTACTCATATTTTTTGGAGAAGGATGGGGGATTTCCCTGCCTGGTAGAGACTGGAGAAAGACCTTGTGAAGCACACATCAAGAAGATGGGAGGAGCCCAGTCGCATGCATCCAACTTAAAGCGACATTTGATAAACTTTCATCAAAAATGATTGATAATTGATACAGCAATGAGCACTGAAAAAAGGTTCAGGTAAGTCTATAATGATCTATGATTTAAGTTGCCAGTTTTTTTAGAAAACTAGGCTATATATAATTGCCACTCGGAGTCGGAGTCCTATCAACCCCCGGAGTCGGAGTCCTATCAAAGTGATAGGACTCCGCATCACTGGCTCTTAGACAGTCCACCAGGCAACAAGAGGCGAACAGCGGTTTGGAAACGGTCGACTTCTGGTGTAGTGAGCGGCTGGTCTCGCTGGTAATTATCTCTGAGATGTCATTCACGAAGCTGTTCAAGGGACACATGGCATGAGAACTTTGTAGATGCAGAAGGCATAGTTCTCCTTAATGCGCGCATGCTTCTTGTCACTCTTTGGAGCCATGGCCTTGCTAGACTTTCTTTGCAGCTTTATAGCTTATTCTGAAAAAACTGTCGCCAATAGATTATAATTATTCTTCTGCAGTGTCATTTATCGCTATATACATGTTACTTGTAAGCATTATACAAGTAGAAGAAATATTTTCTGACTTTTCTCTGTACAGAAGATAAATTACCTGGAGTTTACTTGTAAA
The DNA here is from genome assembly GCA_907163375.1 of Prostheceraeus crozeri. NCBI lineage: Eukaryota > Metazoa > Platyhelminthes > Polycladida > Euryleptidae > Prostheceraeus > Prostheceraeus crozeri. Next base: position 7,329 of record CAJQUW010011242.1, on the reverse strand, counting down.
TTAGTTAGCTACACAAAATGAACTTTTAGAAAAGGACGCTATGACCAGAATTGTCAGCTCAATAGGCGGATTAGAGAAAGACCATTCAATTCCACTCCGCTTCAGTTTATCCGGAACGGTAGAGAATGTTGCCGATTTGTCCAATTTTCCTAAAGAGAAGGCAGCCGTAGTTTTGTATTTCGTAAAATTTGCATAAATATACACCATTCCGTTTTCCCTTATATACAGGGTGATTCAGTTCAGCCCGCCGGTAATAAAATGAATGGTGTTTAGACATAGGTATTGCTATTTATTAGCATATATTCCAAAAACTTACAAAATGTATTATTAACAAAGTTAGAATCATTTTCTGCTCACGAAGTCACAACAAGTGTTCGAAATGAGCCCCTGCACTGATACACATGCTTCACAGCGCTTGAAGAAATTGGTGTACACGCGTCTTATCGTAGGCTTGTCAATGGAATCCAACACTGTTTCAATTCGATCTCTCAGCTCATGTATGAATTCTGGCCTTGGAGATTTGTAGATATGATCCCGGGCGTATCCCCATAACCAAAAATCGTTCATCGCTAAGTCAGGACTACGAGATGGCCAATTCCGTGGACCACCTCTACCAATCCAGCGATCTTGAAGATTTTTGTTCAGCAGTGCTCTTGCAGCGTGACTGAAATGAGCCGGAGCTCCGTCTTTTTGGTAAATCAATGTCCGCTTTCTCCGAAGGAGTGGGATAACAGTTTGTTGAAGAAGATCACAATAATTTTCACTAGTTACTGTTCCATCAATGACTTGATGAACAAGGCCATAGTCAAAAGTAATCATCGCTCAAAAACAAATTGATGGAGATTTGAGGGGCTTTGCGCATGTCTTATGTGGGTTCTCCATTGCATAATAAAAACAATTATGCAGATTTACTTGTCCATTTAAATGAAAAACTGCTTCATCACAAAATGCAATCTTTCGATACCAGCCAGGATTTTCGTTGTTCATCTGCAAAACGGTGCGGCAGAAATTCAACCGAGGCTCGAAATCCATTTCCTTCAGTTCTTGCACTCGACTAAATTTGAATGGTTTAATTTTATTATTGCATAATACTCTTTGCATCGATGATTGGGACGTGTCGAGCTGCGCCGCAACTTTCCGCTGTGAATTACACGGATTGTCTCCAAACGCTTCAACAATTTCTTTTTGTTTTTCTTCAGATAGTCGACTCTTACCAGGACCACCAGAATGCTTCATAGGAAGCACACTAAGAGTTTGATTAAACCGCATTCTCCAATCTCGAATGGTTCTCACAGGTGGGGCTTCTTTTCTATATTTTTCATTGAATGCTCTTCGTGCTGCTTCGCAATTATCAAACGCAATAGAACATGACACAACATAAGCGATTTCTTCATAACTGAAGCCAGGATAATTCATCTCGCATAGACAGAAATGACTTTTGTACTGAATTATGAAGAAATGCTATTTAATAACAGCTTGCCCGAGACAGCTATCTATGCAAGTAGCAATTTGAAATCAATGCAGCATTATCTCATTGCCAATTCAATATCGTGATGACGTTTTCTTGTTGTCAGAAACTTACATAGATATCGAATAACCATCAAAGACCACTTATTTTATTACCGGCGGGCTGAACTGAATCATATATATTTTTTTCTTGTTTTGCTTAATTTCTAGAGCTAAACTACCTAATTGGAAGTGATCAGATATTTTTTGATGGTTCTTTGACTTTTTGTTAATTTGATGTTTGTAAATTTTGGTTTCAGTTCATTTTCTTTACTCGTTTCATTGAAAATTATGTCATTGTTCAGTTTAATGCATTTATGAAATATTATTTCTGTTTTTCCATACTGTTGCTTTCGTTTAAACTGAGCAATGACATAATTTTCATATATGGTTACTTACCCGCAAGTAAACACGTGCAAATTCGCAGTCATGCTTTTTTACAAGATGACAATAGACTCATATCATCTGGACAGCGAACATAAAGAATCTATGTTCATAACACAGTTCAACCCACCTCTAAACACGTTGAAACATCCATGATTTCTATTCATCTCTATATCATAACGTCTAAGTTTGAATTTTATTGTATCTTTATGAAATAAAGATTCACTTAACGCCTTGAGAAGCCACTGAAGTGGTGAAACATGTTGTCGTAAATCTTGTGTTTATTATATTTTTCCATTATTAACCCAAATCAAAACAATCCAAGTATTTCCCTACCGGTATCGTCTCTTCTCGAGACTTTTCAAGGGAATAATGATCTATTTAAAAATAAGGCTACATCACAATAGAAATCTACAAAAATATCAACTTATTTCATGACTACCTTTCAGCATAGAGATTAAACGAAAAATAATTCACGTATCAGAATTAACCCATTTAGCGCCAGTGTAGCGTTTTCGTTACAGCACTTTTCGGAATCTGCTGTCTTCTCCAGCTAGCGACATATGAAGCAATATTTTTATTACCATACATGAATTATTATATATTTTCAGGTAAATTATCGCCAATTCACAAATTAGCACTTTTTGCTGCTTATATCTGATCACGAAATTAGATGAAAACTGGGCTTAAAATCTGCTTCTATACTGGAAGACAGTGGATGAACGTGCACATGTAATTTACTACCCATGTGATTTGCGTAATCTCATTATTCATAAAATACCGAAAATAGCAATCAATACTTCATCAGATATTCATTCATGACATGGCATGTCAATTTTTTGAAACCGTAACGTTTTAGTTACACTGGCGTAATATGATATACAAAATGTCAAAAACAACAACAATATAAATGAAGTAAACGGTGGTGAGTACTGTCAATTTTCTTCAAAACTAATGTCTGTTGAATACTGAAAACGAACAATTATATTGGAATATTGCATTCCTAGTGTATTCTATGAGTGCGTAATGCTTGTTGCTATTTAAAGTCTATGGATTTCCCGTCACAAAACCAACCGAAGTCCATTGCCGTAGTATTTTCCTCAACATTAGACTTGTTAGCTCATGTACAGAAGCAAGTCAAAGAGGGATCAAATCTCAAGCATTTCATCTTGTAGCTTGATCATAAACATTGCAGGGGGCCAGTTCGCGTGGGCATAGAATACAAAGATGTCCTCCGACTCGAGCAATTTCAATACAAAACTTCTTTGGCCGTGGACGATGCGTCTCTCCCTACAAGGGCACGCCAGCGGCTCGAGATGGCCCAAACTGGTTTATAATATCTTTTAAAGGCTAGACTTGATTATATCAACCTGTGTAGCTATCTGAAGATAATATCCAAGCTGTTGCTAAGCTGCTGCTAACAATGGATGAAGAAGTTACTGAAATATGCAATAGGCCTAATGCCGACGATGACGGTATTTGACTGTTGCCACAAAACCTCCATAAGTAAATGCTTCATCAGAGTTATGAGACGATGATGAGTTCATGTGTCTCAGAGGTGTAAGTCTCTCAAACGATGTCTCAGAGGTTAGTGACATCGTAAGGCAGTGTGAGATTGCAACGAAAGATGATTTGAATGATTATTTCAGTGAACAGAAAAAGCACTCACTAAATTGGCAAATATCGGTTTCATCTTCGCAGATAGTACAAACATTCATTGCATTTCAAGGCAAGAATCTTTATGAGATACTTGATACGCATGCTGATGGTTTTATCGACCTTGGTAGCAGAAACCAATGACTACCCGGGACAAAAGAATTGTTTAGGCCTACATAATGCTTAACAATCTCAAATGCATTCATTTCTTAGTGTTCTTTATTTATGTGGACATTGCGAATTACCGAGGCGTCTCCAACTCTACCATGACTTTGGAGTCGATGCAGTAAGAGAATATTTCTCGACATGAATTTCGAAATTCAAAAACTTGTTCTCATTTCAACGATAACGATTTCATAGCAAGCAGCAACGACAAGTAGCATAAAGCAGGTCTTTGATTAAATTTGCTAATTCACCGTTTCGACAAATACCTCTGAAATATGATGGAGAGCTTTTATGATGAAGCTATGACTCATTACTTCAGCAAGAATTGCTTGGAGCAAGTCATAAGTTACATTTGAAAAAAACATACTTTTGTATATTTTGACATCATATGACGCCATCGTAACGAGATCGTTGCGGCTTTAATTTCTAAGAAAGGGTTATTGTAATGAACTGGTCATCATATGTTATTCTCAATCATAACATTCTGAAATACTTACCACCGTTTTTATAGAAAATTTGCCAATATTTATATAGGCGGCCTTAAATGGGTTAAGGTCTGGCTTAAGCAAAGTGATGAAATTTTTTTTCTCCCTATTAATACTTAATAGTATTAATATTATTAATACTCCCTATTAATACTTAATAGGATTGCTAGGGAGAAAAAAGAAAAAAAATTCATCACTATGCTTAAGCCAGACCTTAATTCTGATACGTGAATTATTTTTCGTTTTATCTCTATGCTCAAAGGTAGTCATGAAATAAGTTGATATTTTTGTAGATTTCTATTATGATGTATAGCCTTATTTTTAAATAAATCATTATTCCCTTGAAAAGTCTCGAGAAGAGACGATACCGGTAGGGAAATACTTGGATTGTTTTGTTGGGTTAATAATTTATTATACTATTACCATTTTTGATTCTATTTATTCATTATATATAGATATATATAAATATATATATATATAAATCTATATATATATATATATATATGTATATATATATATATATATATATATATATATATATATATATATATATATATATATATATATATATATATATATATATATATATATATATATTGGTGTACTTGGGCAGCAATGCATTTTGCAACAATCATTAAAAAGTTTGTCATTCTGTAATTTATTGCATTTTTGAAGGAACTTTTCTGTTTTTCTATAAATTTCTTTTCCTTCAGTTGTTAAATGATTCAATGCAATTTTGGAATACCATTTTATTAAAAAATGACGGCTCAACGTTTCGGACAGTACACTGACCATTTTCAAGAGATAAAAATTGTGAAGGTAAAAAAGGTCTAAATTCAAAAAGAGAGATGACATCTGGAAAACTATGAAGTGATACAAATAGAGATATAGCATCATACTATGAATCCTGCAAGCAGAATTGAGCACTTTCTTTATCATAGAAAGTTTGAGACTAAATAACATTCAGATTTCGGGTGAGGCCCATTTCACGCTTATTTAGAAAGGGGGATTTTTCTTTTATTGTGATGGATTCTGCTATTTGGAGCATTATTTTGTCGGGGCATTTGAATAGAATCTTCATAATACAGATTTCTTGGCTTTCTGTCGTGAATTGCAAGGAAATGAGTTTTGATTGACTCGTTGTTTTCATGTTGCTTAGATCGTGTTTTCAGTTGATTTGTTGTATAACCTAGCCTATGTATTGAATATTGTTACAAATATCCTCGTCACATGAAAATTGGTATACAACATGATCGTCTGATGTCAGCTTGTCTAAATTTGTTTTGAGTGCATTTCCTAATTTCTTGTTCTTGTAAAAAACACGTCCTTTGATTTTATATATATATAGTATATGCTATTTGTAAAAATGAAAATATTGATGATTTTGCCGACCGGTCTAATCTCATCCTTAATAAATGACTTGAATTTGTCCAGTGACGTACATTGTAGATGGTGCACAAGAGAAAATTTCAGACTGTCGTCTGAACTTACATGTGTAATTTTGTCACTGAAAGTTACAATGGAAAATGTATTAAAGCATACTTGGTGTTCTTTTGAATTGAAGCATAAATGATAAAAACTCACTTCTTATTTGATCAAATCGCAATCTTGATGATGTTTTTATGACTCGTTAACTCATGAAATAGGAATGGAGACAACATAGACCATTAGTACGAGTACGTGTACATGCAAGGGGTCAGCATAATTCATCGCAAAGTCAGCGATGGCCACGGTTCGATATCAGTTCAACCACCTAGATTAGTGGTTGCATCAATGATAGGCCCATGTGATTTTCATGACAAAATGTCAGTGGACTGAACTAACATTCGTGCATCTGCAGACATGCATTGCATGCATTGTAATTTGAATTAGAATCCAATTAGAAACTGAATAAAAATTTCAATTAGATTCAATAGTCAATTAGTCAATAAAGATTTCAATTAGAATATGAAGTCTATTATAGTCTCGATAAGCATGCATGTGCATCATAACAGTTTATCAATAGAGCGTTGCGTATTCTAAGAACAAAGGAGTTTCATGCCAACATATTGCGACATCTTGGGAATCTCGTGCTCATTTTCTCTCATCATAGACTCCTAAAAAATAGCGCAATTTTATTGTCAGACAAAAACATGCAGACACCAATGAAATAAATTACATGAGATAAAAACCCTGCGTTTTGTTAAGGTAAAAAGTTAAGACCTAAAAACACCTAAATTTGGGATTTGCAATAAACTTATGCGTATAAAGCATCAAAATACAGAAAAGATAGTTAAGTTAGCTTGGATAAAAAGGAGGTTTCAATGATTTCTGGAAGACGGACATCACTGTACCTATTCGATTGCCTCTCCCTTTCTCCTCGAAAGGCTATGAGTGATGTTCGCAAGAGGGAGAAACGTATTTATGTACGACATTACATGGCAACATTTTTCACGAGTTTTCCTTGAAATCATGTCTGCCATGTTTTTATGAAAGCGCAGGCATTCAGAGTAGTAAGCAAGTGACAAACACTCGACCGGCGCCCCCCCCCTCTGGAACGGCAGAGTGTCGTGGTCGGCCGCCGTGGTGCTTCGGGTCTGAGTCCCCCCCCCCTCTGGAACGACAGAGTCTGTCGTGGTGTGCCGGCCAGGTGGGTTCACAACATGTTCGCTGACTCCCCCCCCCTCTGCAACGACAGAGTGTGAGACTCGGATGTGTTGGTCTCGTATGGGTTGACGTGACCGACCGCCTAGGTTGACGTGGCCGACCGCCTAGGTTGACGTGGGCGACCGTCTAGGTTGACGTGGGCGACCGTCTAGGTTGTCGTGGATGGTGAAATGGCTGCCAGATTCGGATTCAGCGTAACGCCGTCGATACTGCATCGATAGTATACACACATAGAGTTTTCAAGGCAATTGGCGAGAAAAAATTTTTCTTCCAAAATTTATAACAGTAGTAGAAGAATTTGGGACGTTTTGGTGTGTAGCGTCGCCGAAACGAGGTCACTATCTCTGGCATCGGATGAGAAAACGGAGGCCCAGATTCGGAATCATACGTGAAAGTTGGGTTAAGGAAGGATGTTTCCAGCGAAAATCGGGAGAGAAAAAAATTTTCGGCTGACGTCCCCCCCCCCCTCTGAACAGCTTGCTTCGAT
>CAJQUW010011241.1:0-11702 GCA_907163375.1 Prostheceraeus crozeri | reverse complement strand
GTATTCGGCCTCATTAGCTATGCCCCTAATGCAATTGGCGGTCGTTTATAATTGAGTAAAATACGCTTAGAATATCCATATTAAACATGTATATATTGAACTGCAATATCTATCTAAGGTAATCTAATGCATTAGATTACCAGTAATGTTGTTAAAACACACTTTAACGTATTGAAACAGTACTATGATTGAAAACTAAGTTTCTGACTCACCGAAGCGAAAAGATTGCTCTTACATGCTCCATGAGAGCTAGAAGGAAGGCCAATTCAAAAAATTGAAGACGAATTGTCTTAGACTTCTAACCACTAATACACTCTTACAGATAACTAATAAATTATTAATAATTACGAGATGAGTCTGAGCTTAGTTTCCAACCCAATACAAATAATAGAGTAACACATCATAAAGTGCAATTGTTAAAAGTACATCCATAAAAATTGATAGACTTGTTTTCTCCCCCCCGTTTGTTTGGGGTTTGTGTTGTATTTAATACAACATTGTTTGTTTAGATTCATATATCCATACAGCACTTTCGACATATCTTTCTCGAATACTCGCATGAATGTAGGCACTAATCTGCTTTTTCCATTGATTCGACCTGTTTTGAGTGCTGCAACCTCCTTGGATATGGCCCGCCTTGTACAAGTCGAGTCTTAGCAGTGCGTCGTAAAGAAGTGTTCGTAAAGAATTCGCCCTCTTTTGCAATATTTTTCATCAACGTTTTAGTGGTATTTCAATTTTATGAATCCCCATTGGGGCAGCGTTTGTACAAACAGCTCCTTTATTTGATGTTGTCTGTAAGGGCGTCAGATAAACTGCTTTGCACGCACCATCAGGTCTATGTCGAATGTACTCTTTATATAATTTGATCACACATCGATCTGGGTTGTCCGTGTTCTGATAAACTCGAGTCTCTTTGGGGTCCATTCTGGCACATTTTAATCCATAACGCTTGTTTTTTGACATTCTTTCAACGTATTTCAAATATTCTTTATCATCACTGTCTTTACAAAGAATTAATTGAGGAGACTCGGGTTTATCAATTCGTCTCCAAATTCCATATCATGATGTTCCTTTAGCGCGTAGCGCTTCTAAGGCTCAATGAAACTCCCAAATGATAAATAAGTGTGTGGATTAGCTGATCTGGATTTGAAATTCCAAAAACTACCAGTTTTCCCACAATTCGTTCTCTTGTTCTAGATCAATTGGCAATGCGCCCTTTTCTTTGGTTTTACGTTACCGCGTTGAGTGATTTTTTCATCTGAGCATCAAGGGAATCACGAGCACTTTTGAAATCAATGTCCGTAAATAAAAATAGAAATTTTCCATTTCATTTCTGTATTGAAATATAAGCTATAGCATCGCACACAATGCCTTTCAACGATTCTGGAGGATACATATCTCCATCAACCTTTCTGACCTCAGCGAAGAAAGAAGTACACTTCAAAACAGTGATTGAAGATGTTTGGTGTAATAATTTCTTTTCACATTTTTATATACTTTCAAAACATTATCGTCAATCGCATTATTTTCCAGTGGTCATGCCAGGTGACAAATAGCTTGAATGCCCATCTCATCTTATTCCAAGTACTTTTTGGTATTCTATTATCGATATCAGAATTAACTTCTTCCTCTGACATGTTTACAAATCTCGACGTCATTCCTATGTCATTGATTAGTCAAAAGTGAAGAAAGGAATGCTTGCTTAGATAATTAAGCTGTTTCAAAATTCATGAATTCAAATATGAAATATATCCATGGAGTCATGAGATATCATTCAGCGAACACATAGTATTATTACACTGACTTCTATGTATCACACAGCTCAAATCTACTCATATGATGCTATGGTATTCTCCTCGCCTTCGGCTCGGAGAATACCGTAGCATCATATTCGTAGATTCTGACCGTGTAATACATCAAAGTCAGTGTAATAATATTACGTAATTGAGATTTTCGAGGGCATCCAACGATGACATCCTCGGATATCTCAAATGTTGCCCTGGTTCATAGAGTATAACTGCTCCATTGCTATAGATGCGACCTGTAGTCTGAAAAGCTTTGATGTGAGATGAAACTTCCACTGCTAGGAATTTGAATTCTAATGCTTCATGTCATATTCAACATAATGTTGTCATTTTTAACATACTCCGAGCCATTACCTTGGATGAATTATAATAAGAATATTGTCATAGTTTGCATTATTATATTGATAATCTGCATTATTGTCCTCTAAACAATGACAATATTCCTATAGTAAAAGATTTGAATCTTTCACACAATTTGTTATCACTAACTCTTGATCAAAGAAGGCTACTAGTGAAGTTGGCATTATACAAATGAAGCTAGACTTTAATGAACATCAGAAGGAAGAAAAGGAACATACACTAGAGGCTTTTATGGCGGTCGGGTTGTCAATGGGAAGATGAACATTACTGGACATTGTAGGTTGATCAAAGTAAGTTCTAGACCATAGAGCTAAGTATATTATGTAGAGTGGCAACATGGCAATAATTAGATCCCCTTTGTGTATACAGTTTCGATTTTATTAAATGAACATCGAATGAGAAACCCAGCATCACATGTGAGATATGCAAAATATTCTACACTTTGGAGAAATTTTGGATTTGTCGACTGATCGTGATAGAAAAACAAAGGAATAATATCATTTTACAAATCTTCCGTGTCATTTCAACCTGTGTAGAGAGTCAATATAGTTTGTTAAATTAGCAAACCCGATGGGTTACTATCACTTGAATACATATCCTTATCAATAAGAGCACTTTCGTGAGCGTGATCATACAAGCTATCCTGAGCCACTGCGAACACAGCAAATTAAAATAAGCACTGACAATGATCACAGTCAACTTTAAAGATGTAAATGGGTCCGCATTCCCATACAGATTTGAGTGTGAATCATAAAATTAATTGTACCGATGAAAATGGGAATTAAAAACTGAAATTTCAGTCAAGAAAGCACAAAAAGATGTCGACATTTTTATGAAGACTTGCATTATAATGCAGCTCATGAATTTTCTTTTACAATCAGGTTGATTTCCGGCTTAAATTAAGATGCTTGTTCAGCAGACCATTCATTCCTTTGAAGTGCAACTTGCTTCATACTACTTATAAAAGGGCTTTCATCTCGGTAGTACATAAATTTGCAAATTTTAGCTTCTTAAACAACTTGCTCAAATAATTTTTTGGACCGCAGGAAACGCAGTCTCCGCAAAAAACTGAATCTTTTCATATAAAAATTTTCACTGTAGGCTATACAGAAACTTGCTTGAGGTCAACACTCTACCTACATATACTTACTCTATCAAGAAGACATTTCCATAACTAAATAATCAACAGAAGATCAACAGGAAGAAGACTCAAAACCAGCACAAGAAACAACCGTTTTGCCGCTACAAGTGGCAAAAAAGAATAGGTTTTCTTCTGTCGGAGATTTACTTTGAAAGCTGTGGCACAGATCGTATCACTGCACACGACAATATACAATAGACTTATTTCTTTCAATTTGAGAAACAATGTGTCCTTTTATGCTCCTCTTCTCCCAACTACTCACATGAAATCAAGGGAGAGCCTAGGACCATGAAAAGATAGGCATGGCGGACTGCTTAGCGAGAGGGCGATATTGTTCAGAACGAAGTCTTGTTTTCGACAGGACGAGGAACGATCGATGAATTCGAGTTTTTGGAGACTCGTCAGGTGAGAGAGAATGGTTCCGCAAACATCCTGAATGGAGTACTAGGGATGGATAGGATCTAATCCTTGTTTGGGGCGATATTTGGTTATGGTGGTACGAAACAAAGAAGTGCCTTCATTCGCAAATCGATCTTCATACACCAGCACATCTACAGGGATTTCTTCTGTGATTAATAAGCGCTCCAGCAAATTACATTTTTCAATATGACAACGCTCCTGCACTCTGTTCGTCGTTGGTGGATGCATTGCACCTCAGAGGTGCGGGCTCCACTCGGATAACTTGCGACTGGCCAGCAAGATTTCACGATCTTAAATCCCAGTCAGAGCACGTGTGGCGATCGCGCGATAAAGAAAAATTCCCAGACGATCTTCCATCGAACATCTTGCTTTTTAACTGAAAAAAATGGTCTCAGAGGAGCGGGATGCCATTCCCCACAGGAGATGATTGACAATTCGATACTACGGTAAGGCCTCGAAGAGTAGAGGATGTCCATTTCTTGTGAGAGTTGGTACCCACCCAGGAGGGTGAGGGCATCAAATGGGATGTTCTAGGCTCCACTTGGAAATTACATTGAACTTGGCGGAGGTATAAATTGAAAAATTTTCCAATTTATGCCCGGCAACCTTGATAGGAATGCTATAGTGAGTGTGCATGCAATAGTATCATTAACAGTTCATGATTGTGCCCCTCCCCCTCCCCCCATCTGGCTCAGAAGAATGCGAGACAACATTTCGAAAGGGCACTTCAGCGTTCCCATGCGTTCCCACACCAAGGAGGGGCAATTGGGAACTCCGTTCTCCCTCGCACCCCCCCCCCCCCCTACCGACAGACCGTGTCTCCATAAACGCATAGTTAATAAACCCGTGCAAAACTGCAAATAGCAAGCGTTTTAGACTAGGCTACCTGTAAACTAGCAATGTAACCGCAATATTTTGAGACCAGTTTCCTTCATCTAATTGCTTTCATCACTACCATAACGAGCCTCTTTAGGCATTTTGAATCACTGACGGTTGTCCGATGATCGAAGTGAAACAACAGTTAACTGCCTAAATAGGTGTGCCCCACACCAATTCCAGTACACACAGACAATTATGATAAAGAAAATCTATATAATTTAGGAAACCATGTCGTAATCATAGCATGTCGCAATGGAGAAAGTGCTACACAATGAAATGAATATCAGACATAGATATAAGTGCAATGAATGGAAAGTACTAGCTATGCACTTTGAGTCTTGGTGCTAAACAGCGTTTCAGAGAAGGTCGGACTGAGAAATCAATTACCGCTGGCCGCTACACGTGGCATTGTGACTATAGATGTTTGTGACTTATCCATTTCACATCATCAGCAAAGAAATGTTACTCCCAACATCCTCAGAAGACAGTCAACCTCTTTCCCGACTGCTAAAAAGGAACACGATTAATGACATGGGAAACCATGCGAGCACGCTAATTCTGTTATTGTCCGCGAACGACCATTTTGTCGCTACAGTTATGACTACATAGTTAACCGTACAGAGGACGTCCCCGAGCCGCGGAAGCGCGAGGATGTTTCGGGTGTACATAAAATGATGTAGGAGTTTAAACAGAATGCAACTTCCCTAAAATTCGTGAAGACTCTCTTCCAGTCCGGCGAGTCGAGATTCGGGAACGTGTGGCCCCACAGGAAAGGTCTTCTTTCAGTACCGACTGAAGAGGCTGCGACACGAGATTTTAGAGCTGTGGGCTACGATGGCCGAGCAGGGAGAAATGACAGCGATCACAGCGGGTGACAAATTCAAACTGCTTGATTACGCAAACTTTGCTATATTCTCTTCTTTCATAGAGGTCACACTTAAATATTTCTTTACTCCTTCGTTCTAAGGTTCAGCAGAAGTTTAGAGACTGAAAAACGCGACTGTAACGAAATAACTGTGTGGAATAACTGTAAAATCTGCATGTAAAACAGCTGTAATGAAATATCTCAGAAACAATGCAAAATCGAAAATTACATTCTAACTTTTGATCAGTGTGTGGGGGGTGGGGAAGAAATTGGCTTGCGAAATCCTTTGATATTTTGGGCATTTGTTCAGTAATCGCTATCAACTTTCATATATTACTCTTCAATATTCATAACACCAACTCATGGAAAATGCGAGTGCATGAATAATCAGGAGCTCCTGATTATATTTCAAAGTTCATCAAAACGAATTATTATGTAATTAAAATAAAGCAAATTACTAAGAACTTCTCGCTTAAGGTTTTCAAAGCAAAATTCCACCTTAATTATTTGACACTGAGATTCCTCTAAAAAACTAGTTTAATATACTTTTCTATCGTGTTGTTTTATACAATAATTAGTGCTAATTTCAGAAATAAAGATTTTACAGTTTACCGGTACTATCTATAACCTTTCTACTACGGAACCAAGGAAAAGTTGAAAAAGTCCATTAGTATATATATAATATAATATATATATATAAAACAGGAAATAAGCAGCGAGTTGGATTCCACAATCTATCGTACTTACTGTCTCCTGTAATTATTAGTGGTCGTCCGGTTCGAGGTGGAGATCTCTTTTAAAAAGATAGCAATATCTATTTATAACATTTGTACATATCGATATAAAATAAGCAAGCTGAGTTGATTACCAGATTTATTTCCCATAAACTTCAAGTTCACGGAGATACAAACATTACCGAACGTCAACAGCAATAAAAGAAGAATCTCAATATTAAAAATCAAGGGCTATACATACACATATGAATTCAAATCGACATATGGACAATCATTAGTATGAGACTATTGGGTCCAAATGTTGGATACAAGAAATTTCCTACATGTCTACATTTAGATAACATTTCACTCTTTTTTGTTAATCAGATGTTCAGATTTAGATGTTTACAACATAAAATATCTCTGTCAAACATAAATGGCAGAATCTGCTGGCCGACAAGAATATGGTTTAGTATGTTGCACAATACTCCATCTGATGTCAAAGTTTTTGTTATTGCTGTCTAAGAGACCATAAATACCTTGATAATGATGTTTTGGTTCGTGTATTTATGAAGTGTGAATGATTTTTATGATGTTCATATGTTTCATAAATCACCTTCGCACATGTCGTAGTAATTTTCCCCTCGTCCGATTCACATGATACTGTTGCTTTGTAAATTAGACACTTCTGTAAGCAGCTCCATTAAAGGGCATTCACTTTTAGTTTCCTGCAGATACAGTTTTGATTCCTCATTTTCAGCGTTGTTGTGTTGGTTGATAATTGCTCAAAATTTTTTTTAAAGCGTTGTGACTTTTGATTACATTTTTCATGTTGTTAACGCCACTGTAACTTAGTGATCATGTTTGTATATAATTAAAAAGCTTAAGGTAATATCGTGATGTGGAGGAAAAGCATTCTGACAATTTAGAAATCTCGCCAATAACAGTTTTGTACATTGGCGCAAAATGTGTGTTGAAGCCATATAAATTACTTCTTCGCTTTTCTTTTGATTCAGGTGCTCGGATTGATAGGTTAAGCTATGAACAAAAATCACCAACGTTTCAATGCTCATTGGTAAATTGGCTTTGCTTTGTAGAACTCTTCTTCATTGCAGGATAATTTCGAGATTCTCCTTCTATCCATTTATGGGATTTGCTTCAAGATTATTGAGGGTGATTTACTTTTAGTAATGTATAAAGGCGAACTGATGGATTTATTTTATTTTTCGTATGTATGTCGGTAAGTATTCCATTTTTGTAGATTGAGTCTAAATGCAAAAAATCCGTTGATTTCATGTTGCATTCTGTTGTATTTTCAAATTTGTTTTTGGAAGATTTTAATTCAATCTTTCCTACCACGGTCCACTTTGTGGTCCGACTTTATTTTGGAATGAGCGCGAGGCCATCACTCGGTAAAGTCCGAATGTTAGTTGACTCCAAATCGTTTCTGTGAGTTTTTTTCGAGTAAACATAAGCCAACAAGATCGCAAATCTGCGCCTCCGTCATAACTTACCCATGTAGCCACGAACATGTTTGTTGTTGTTTCTTCTTCACCCATGGTGGTTTGAAGGCAATAAATAAACGAATTCCTTCCTTCCTTGCATTCATGATAATATGAACAATCTTAATTCAGGATATCAACCAATGTTCGGCGTAAGTGATGCAGTTTGTTAGCAGTTCTTCGGTGATTGAAGGTAAAAGTCGACGACATCGAATTTAGATGGAATGTAGAATCCTTTTCTGGGATATTTTCAAACAGTGACACATCGCTTGAATTATTCCATGTATATTATCTTTTTTGTTTTATTGAATTTATATTGATGACATCCAGAATTGTTTACTGAAAACTTTCCAATTTCACTTTACGCCGAATGATTATTCGATCAAGGGACGTTTTTGTCAAAAGTCTCTTATGGTCTGTCAAATGAACAAAAGCTGGCGCGGTGGTAGCATTCATTCTGCCAGAAAGGTTTGTAAGGACTTTCCAATTGATTTTGCGTCACTGTTAAAGTAAGATTCGGAAGTGACATTTGCTTTTTTGAAGGACTTCGTGATGTTTTCCGTTAGAAGCATTTGATAAGTAGTTCTTTTGGTATTTCGTATGGAGGTTTGTTGTTTTGGTCAGCAAACACAAATATGTTTTCTTTGATTTTTGTATTTCATCTTTGTCATCCATTCAATTTCTTTTGAAATTCAATGTTGAATTAGCCTTTAAATTCGATTCCTTGAATCATCGCGTACATAACGTCCACTAAGGGATATCAAAATTCATATGATGGTGACCAAGAATTTGCTTTGAAAACCAAAGATCACTCACTAACTTCCTGTAAGTGTACTTTTTGCTGTAAAAAACACTACTTTCCAGCGCATTTCTGGGATGGATAATGTTCGACCTTCTGTATAAAAAGCTTAAGATACTCAACTTTTGATGGTATAGGTATATTTTTAGTCGAATAGACCAGATTTTTTTCTTTGAGAATCCACATGATCCAACTTATTTGATTACTGCTAATTGGAAGAGTGCTCAACAAGTGCTTTGGCAAATTGGAGGTGTCTATATTGACAATGACAATCATTGTCAATATATATATATATATATTAGACCTGATCTGCCGGATTATGATGCTTTAGGACATTTGGGTACTATTTGATTATTTTCGTCGGGGTAGAGATCTATTATAAAATTAAATTCTGATTCACAAGCTATTCGAGTATGCTAAATCTGTTACTGTCAGCGAGCAACATTTCTCGGTGGCAGCTACGACAAGACGCTATATTTCTGTCAACAGTTTATTATTTCATTTAGTTATAAAAGCTATCGAAGCAAGTTGCATTTCAATGGAATGAATGAATTTAGTCCTTTAACCCTCTAACATCCAAGAATAAATATTACGTTAACGTCCAGTGGGGGCCTTTGAGGCCCCCAGTGTATTTTTCATGATAATGACTAACTGTTTACTTAGTTATGATACTGAACTCAATAAGGATGTTTAAGGAAAATACACATCCAACATTTAGCATTAATAGCTCTATATAGTCTAACACATTACATACATATGTAATATACATTTACTGTACATTGATACATGAAGGCCTCTGTGATTGCCATGAAAAATCAAAACAAGACAGAAAGTAGAAGCTTTTTAATACGTATCTATAAAATCAATCCGTTGCATACAACTGTCCGCAAGATGATCGACAATGTTTCATTACAAACTTTTCTTTTGCATTCATGGCAGATCTACTGACCTTCCTCCTCCAACGTCGAGGACAGGAGGTAAACTGGCGTCTGGCGAGATTGAATGTTCCGCGAACAGGTCCCTGGAGTTCCAGCCGAAGAGACCTCTGCTTCGTCCAGACACCGCCATCACCTGTGTTCCTAGTTCATCAGGAACTAACGGCGGTCTATGAGATAGCTGCAGGTAGTATTGAGGATGGATGGAGTTGTAGATGACAAAGCAAGTAGTAGGCCATGTCAATTAGATTGCAAATATGGCAAATGCCATCGCCTTGTCTTTCGTCTTGCAAGAATATGTCCTGCACACTATGATCAAGAGTGTCGTCGACATCTCCGTCTTGTTTTCGAATTGTAATCGAGAATCATTTTTGGCTTTCTTGGTTCCTCTGGCGACATGCATCGTCATGAAGAAACGTTGAAATAAGTGCCACGGCATTCCCTTTCTTGGAACGTAGGATAATAGAGTAACGTCCTCGTTTGGAAGCCAAAAATACTTGTGAATAGTTCGCGACGCGGGTGAAGTTGCATTGCTTCGAAGACCACCTTTAATTCATTCACATTGTTCCGGAATAGCCTATGTCAGAACACAGAACCAAGAAAGTGCTTCCGAGCAACTTCAAGGCTCGGAGAAGAAAATTGTCTTGCAGTTAGTGACGTGCCGGTGTTCGAAAGAAATTCCGATAATTCCAAAACGACTCGAAATGCATGTCCTACTCACATTCTCGCCGATGCGTCCGGTATAGATTTGAAAATAGCAACAATAGCTGTTTTCAGAGTCTGCCAGAATCCCGATTTTTACGCCGGTATTTTCCAGGCTTCGATGGAATTATATACTTATGAACGGCACTGCCTCGAACGTCCACCAGCTGCTCGTCAATATTCACATTTTTCTCCTGGTTTGTAGCAGCTCCGAAACCTTGAAGCAAAATACAGCGCTAAGCTCTCGGATAGAGAGCTGCATTTATATCCGTATAGCGTCTGCATCTCTGGTGATCTCCCGATTATCAAATCTCAAGTACCGACGGAATCACAAAATCGCTACGAGACAATGCTCAGTTGAAGATACTGCGTCAAGATCATTACTCCACACTTGCTGTATCGGTTCGTGCTTTGGCTCGTAACACCAGCTATATAAGAAAACACCAATGAACACGTAAATTTCCTCTGATTCAACTCTTATCCACGCGGCGTTTCTGCGATGACTTCTTAGAATCTAAACGTAACGATCTATTCACAACTTCCGCAGAAAAAAAACAAAGTTTGAAAGCATGAGCGACAGCGATTCACCTCCAGAAGATGGCCTGCCGAGTTAGGTCTTTGGCTTCACGAAGAACGCGCTGGTGACGTCGAGGTTGCCCCACTGGCTGCTCACCAGAAGTTACGATTTCCAGACCTCGTTGACCATTCTTTCTTCGACACCAATTGTCCGGAATGCCCCACAAAGACGGCTGTGAACATCTCGATTGTCCTGAACTTCGTCGGCGGAGCTGTGCGATTCAGATGATAGCGGAGCCGTCATCCGGCTCGGACTCATCAGACGTCCAAATGAACGTCATCGTGAGTTTCAAACAGTAACTGATTATTCCAAGTTGGCAGCGGCTCGGCGTGGTCGAGACATGCAGAAAATGTCCGATCGATCGTGTTAGAAATGCAAACGTTGGTCTGTGCAGTCACTATAGCTGAGCTGGGATTTTAGGAGCGTCCCAAGTGATTGGATGCGATGTGGATTCGATCTGCTTGTGGAAAATGCTAGCAGAGGAGATAACTGTAACGAGTGGCTGATGCAAGATGGGACAGAACCATCGCGATGAAAAACCATCACTCGTCGCTACGTATTTCAATAGTGATGGAAATATTGACAATCCCATGTGCAGAATCCACCTCTAATCATACATTATTTGTTCAATGTGATTTTATGATGCGTGAACAACGTATTCAGTGAAATTTTATTCAATCTACAAATTAATCATGTACTATTTGGCTTTACCTGATATCACAAAAAGAAGCACAAAGCTGCAAAATCTTGTCAAAATAGAGATGGGGCCTCTGAGGCCCCCACTGGTACTTTAACGCTACAAAAAAATCATAGCCATATACACCTAAACTAGTGCGCATGAGACTTAAAAATTCACATAGCATGTTTCAAAACCTGATAATTTAAGTTTTCTCGAAGGGAAAAATCTATAAACTTGTTTCAAAAAATGATAGTCAGGAATAAAAATAAAAGACGCTGGGGGCCTCAGAGCCCCCCAAGGACCGTTTAAAGGATTAAATGAA